>SJOL01009803.1:356468-423736 GCA_004794785.1 Opisthorchis felineus
AATTCAGCAGTTAATGTTTATGGTTCCATAAACACCCCATGTGCTAAGTATACCAAGAAGATGACGGAGCTGTGTCGCGTCAAGCGCTCCTTTTTATTTCACCGGGGGCATTGCATTATCGGTGAACTTTGTTTAATTTCCGTGGACAAGCGGGGTGTGTGCCACGTATCTGCTGCGTTTGTGGTGGGCTTGAACAAGTAAACGAGGTTTTCTGTTATGTTTTCGAAGCCTCCCATTTGTGATTATCTCTGGAGTTTTGGAAATCTTCGGCACAAGCTAATAGGCTGACGCTTCTCTGTACAGCGGCCTCCATTGCCCACTGTCGGAAAATTGGCTCGGTTTTTTGATAGAACGTCGCGGATATGGAATGGATAGAAGATGCGACCATGCCCCAAAACCCCGTAGAATCAAGTGAGAGTGCACAGTTGAACCTAGGCTAGATCGTTTGCCGAGGATGTTCCACTGCTTTTCATTTTGTTCGTCTGCTTGTCTAGAACAAGCTACTTGTGCTACATTGTTCATGGGTTTGTTTACCCAGACAGCTGTAAGTTCGGGCTGCAACGGGAGTACTTGTTGTCCCATTCTACTCATCAGAGTATCTACAAGACCAGGTTCAATGGACTGCTGTTCAGTCAAGCTCATTGGTCAAATCATCAACAGTCTCCGCCGAATAATGGCTCAATATACCGTTCAAGGTGTATCAATCAATGGCTGGTCAGCACATTTTGGTTGTTGAAAATGCGTCTGTGAACTTTACTGTGAGGGAATCCCTCCTGAGCGACCAATTAGCAAAAAAGTAAGCATTTAGCGGGCATTAGTGACTTAAATGGAAAGAGAGTAGCAATCATTACGGCTATCCACGCCACCGCTGTGCGTTATCCGGTCACTGCGTTTACTGCACATTCCTTGATCCTTCCAGCGGTAGGTCCGTTGGAGATGCAGACTAGGGACGGTTCACTTTAGGCGCACACACGCCTCTGCACGACAACAATTACGATGCCGGGTCGCACGATCCTACCACAAGCGCGAGGATGTGAAATCAGGGACTACCTCCGAGTCACCACCCGCAACAATTTCAATAACGGCCCCCCCAAACGTAAGATTGTATGCCAAACATTGACCCGTGCAGACACTTTCAATCACATTAACCGTTGTCATTTTATTTGAAGTAGAACAAGTATACTTCTTCTGTGCACATATAAGGCCAACTTTTTGAAGGCGTCCCTAACTGTTAAGCAGTCGCCTCAAGTATGATTTCATAGATGTGCGGCTTAATCCGTGATACTGTAATTAGCTTTAGGGCACCGGCAGATTATTACTCACTACTTTGGCGGTTATGAGACAGATTTTGCGACTTTCGTAAGGTTGTAGGAACTTAAGATTAACTTATTCGGAAAAGCAGACACTTTAGCCACATTTGGAGGCTCACATATGGGACTTCACGTGGAATGAACCCGAAAGAGCACTTTATGCTTTCTTCTGGCATCATCGCACGCGGTCCACTTCAAATAGATCAAGAAAACGTAACTCTCATTGTGAGGCAAATTCCTAGGCCGTATCCGCTCTACCTACCCGGTTCGACCCACCAAACATCTGCCAGTAACTTTTTTCTTTTTGAGATTAATCCTATATTACCTTCCTTTCATAACTGACTGCGATAATGGCCGCATCAGTTGCTTCATTTCTACGGTAAATATTCAGTTTTTCTCGAACCGAAAGGCCAGTTGGTGATTTCGAACACATTTCTGTCTCTTTCGGTCTTACTTCTTTGTTTTGTAGCATATACGCGACTGACAATGTCGTTATTGACTGTCCTAGTTTAGCAGTACACTAAAGTTCAGATGGCTCCGCATTTAAAGCAGTTACAGGGGCTGGCTGAGGCTCTTTGCACCACAAAGTACAGTTTGCACCGCGCACGGACAGCCCCTGCCAGTGCGCCTTATTGTCGCATATTGTGTGATAACAACAAAAAGCGTCTTATATGACCCCAAGAGGAAAGGGCTTTCTTGAAAGGATTCCGGGGTTAGCCAATCCATCTTAGGTTGGCTTGGGCTTGCTTGTAGTCCCTTTTGTCTATGACCTCTAGTGACGTCAAAGCAGGACACAAACTAGCCGTAGTTACTTATGCCACCGCGCCCCAAATATGGTGTGTGAAAATGGAGGAAAATGTTAAACGTGAATTGTGTAAACGTTGGAAACGAACAACGGGCCGCTATCACAGTAATGCTCTGAATTCATATTGAGTGACCATCTGCACTGGGTTCAAAATCTGCTACCAATAAGGCATTGAAAACATCGTTCGGGGATTTATTCCAGTAAACACCATTCTGAACAACAAAGCAGCTTTGGCCGCAGAACAACTGGCGTGCATTCGACCATTTTACCAGATAATTTGTTGGATTTGTTCTCAAGATAATAGTAATTAGCTCACAAAATCACGAGCCACAGATAATTGAAAGAATTACTGTCGTTGCTTATCACCCGACTGCATAATCAAGGGGGACCAGCAGGTTTCGTCCTACGTGGTAGAGCAGTCTCACAGATTAACCCGGATTTTGACGGCTGGTTGATCGCGACGGTGGCACAAACACCAACAGCTTTGGATGACGACGGAGACCATCGGTCAGTTGGAGAGATGTTAGTTACCTCTGCACAAAATGCATTTATGTGGAGAACATCAATCCACCATCAATATGTTGTATAGCTTCAATTTCAAGGCATGTGCCGGACAAATGTAAAGCTTGTACAGTGACACCATCAACTCGCCACGGCCGTGTTGTGGCCATAGGTGAAATTTGTTTGGGTTTCTCATGATGATGCCATTTGTGTGGGCTTTAATTATTCTTGGAGTATTAATAAATTTGGTCAGCTCAAAGAGCGTCAATGAAGATCGGATGGTGGATTGCAACTTTTCTGACAACAAACATATTTTGAATGTACACATTTAGGGCTTACATAACATCTGAAGTCGGATGATTTTGGCACCAGGATTTTCAATGGAGTGCCGGTTTTTATCAGTGACTTTGGTTGCAGTTCATTTTAGGTGTTATCAGTATTTTTGTTAGTGCTGTCCTGGACAAGTTCATTATTTGAGAGATGGTTCACTTTGTGCCTCACCACCTTACTAGGCATGCGTGCGTTCAACCCAGAGCCCGAAGGCCCCGAACAAGAAGTCTGACGATAATAGTTCGGAAATCATGGATGTAATGTTAACAGGCGCGAGACAAATACGGCCTCATCAGGCATATATTCCACTTTGTATATTTTCACAGATTCATGGATTGACAGACAAAATCGTGGCTTTTGCCCAAATTTACCGGATCGGGCTTGATCTTGTCTTTCAGCGGCTTCTGTCCATCCGAAATGCGTAAGCAAAAAAGGGTGTAGCACTGCTCTTATAATTCCTGGCGCGGGGTAGCAATCTTGCCAGCTCGAGGGCTCAACTAAAAGGGCATCTAAAATTAGTCTGAACTGGGTAGTAGATGCAGCAGAAACGTGGAGCAGAATCAGCAATTGCATGAGGTTTTATCAGCCATAGCAGCCCAGATTCCTCAGCCAGCGTGGAAGATACCTACTAGCCTTATCTCACTGCAGCATGCCCACGAAAACTATAACTTATGGCAAAGCAGGCTGGCCTATTTAGCAGTTAACCAGGAGGTTCTCATAAGGATTGGTACATAGATACCTGAAACTAAAGCAAAACCTACCATTTTTGTAACTGCCGTAACATTAAGGGGGAATCTGTTTGGGAGTTCGAATTCAGCAGCCATACATGAGCCATATAAACACCGTCTTTCGCACTGAGCTTTCGATACCGCTGCAATATCATCACATTTAAAGATATCCGCATCGTTGTGAATTTTTTAAGGTTGCACTGTATATTAGAAGCATTCCTGTCACGAATGATCTAGTCTTTTGGCGAATTGCGCTGCATTGTTGTTCCCGCTGTTTCACGTTTTGGGATAGCAAAGCTTTACACATTTCAAGGAGTAGTTATTATCTAATAACCCACACGGTTATTTCAGCCGCGTCATTTCGATCGCTTGGACCGGAGGAGAACCCCCAAGTGCACGCTACCACCAGGTCAAGTGGGAAATACAGAGTTAGTTTTCGCGTCTTACGGTCCGTTCGACGGCGTGCGAGGAACATATGCTTCGTGCAGTTTGCTTCGAGGTTTCTGACAGGTGAAAAAAGAGTTTACACACTCAACCGTTTACAAACTCTTCTCAATACTTGGTTGACATACTGCGCATGCCTGTTTTTTTGAGTTTCGCGAGAAAATATGGCGGGCACCATGACCAGGTGAACCCACACATACAGATGTCTCGCGAATTTCCGAAGACATTCCGCCAAGAGTCAGTTACATAGGTTTGTTCCAAGAAGTAGACCCCTTTATGGCATTAGCTGGCCCAAAGGTGCCAAATGAGCCTTACTAGTTTAGCTTCCCTGTCGACTAATCATAAAGAGAGCGCTAATTGTTCGCTGGCACTCACTTTTCAGTTGCTGTTAATAATAGCCTGGATACCGATGAGTGAAGGGCGAAGCCATGGTTAATGAACCCATTACCGGATTTGCCACGGTTAAATTCTCGATTAACAGATGTGACTTTATGCTTGCAAGCACGCCCTGCCATGATTTCCGGGCTATGTTCTCAGCGCGTGCAGCGTTACGGCCATAAATCCCCCGCCTGCTGATATTCACCTCAAATTCAGTTTTTTTTCGACAGCGCACCATTCTGCTGGACCACGAAAAACTGTGTTATCTTGATGAGTCATTTAACAAAACTTGGGAACATTGTCCCTGAATCATTGTGATACGGAAAATGGGCACAAAATGTTGGCGACAAGAGACACTGTTCCTCTGTGACTACTGAGTGGCGACCGCCAGCCTTTTGTAAAAAACTTGTTGAGTTATATCATCCGCATGAAATGAGCTACCGAAATATCATAGCAGTCCTCCGGCTTCTTATGAGCGAAAGGGTGAAGCAGGATGCGGCCAAGCCTAACTCAAGCAGTTTTGACCGGGTTCTATAGCTCGTAACTGTTACCAGGATACAATGGTGAGGGCAATCCACCAAAGATCTTTCAACACACCGGAAACGTTGTACACAGCTGAACCACAGGGCACCAAACCTGCTGGCATGAGAGGCTGACGCAGAAAATCATCCAAATTTCACAACGCCCCTCGGATGCGCTTTGAATCGTGTAATCATCTAGGTAGCGCACTTTATATCGCAGGATATGGACATTGGCCAACCTCAGGCCGATAAAATAGTCATTGCAGTCACAAACACAAAGTTCTATGGGTAGCCCGAAAAGGGACAACAGACTGAAGATCGCTTTTTCACAGTCTTAATCCAACCGCTGACTACTTGCGTGCATTAACGAACGCGAATGGAGCAGGTGAAACTAACTTCTAGAAGGTATTCTTGGAAACGAATCCCACGCAAGGACCCTGGCGGCCGGAATAAGCGTCCAACACCTAAACCGGACCAATCTGGAAAAGAGCACTGTGGGTACGAAAAACCGTGAGCATCGGCGTTCAAGTGAGATACTTTGTGTGCGAATACGCACACTGCGAACGCATAACCGACAAACTGTGAAAATGCTCCACCCGACAACTGCTAAAATTTGGAATCCGACAGAACTTTTTTTGGACAAGCGTAACGCGTCTGGCCCTCACCAGAACACTCGCACTTCCGACGCGATTCAGTGAAGGTACTGCAGTTATTGCCAGGAAGAGGCCAATCTGCTGTTTTGTCACACCGTGTCCTGCGGCTATCCAACGTGTAAACCTAAAAAGTGGCGGACAGGTAGAAAATCGTACTTCTAAGCATTCGCATATACCAGTTGCCTGATTTTGGACTAGCTGGCGAAGCGGTGCAGAGAAAAGGTGACCGATTGCGTAGAAAATTAAAAGTATCGTCATGGGAATCGCTGAACTAAGTTGATAAATCTGTAGGTGCGCTAAAAAGCAGTTAACCGGCAGATTCGGGAATCAAGGAAAACTGGAGGGGAATGAACAATCGCGATGTAGCGTCGGCTTATATTTAATCCGAATTTCCATCATCTCGGCCCGGCCCAAAGTATAAGTAAACAACTAGCTCTCAAACGTGAGGCTCCGGTTGCGAGAGTTACTCCATACGGTGTGACCAAGATGGCTGAACGGAACAAGCGGACACTGAATGATACAACCGAATGAAAGTATGGCTTTACAGAATTGCTTCACCTCGCCTGTGAAATGCCTCCAAAAACGGAGAGCTGTTTGCCAGGCTTGCCATAACATAACCCCTAGTGTCGACGCACAGGGCGAGGCACATGAAAACTTTTGCACCATAGAGACATGAGCAAATCCCAAATTTTCTCTTATTGCGACAGGTATCCGAGTGAAAACCTTTTGCATCCAACGAAGAAAACAAGCGTGAGAGCCAAGCTTGGGGTTACACGACGACCGATTTCTCCTGAACGTACATCTCCTGCGCGTCGTTTCACAGGTGATAAATTTTCCTTCTAGCAGAGCTTTGATCTACGGCCCTCAGCGAACGAGACTTTTGTCTAGTTAACGGCTGCTCATCTACATGTTTCTGGGCGCCTTGGGGTCCTGCGCACAGTTAAGGTTTCAAACAAAATATATGTAGAAATAAGAACAAATGCATGTCACTTTTCAGTGCACCATTCAGTTTTACAGAAAACCTCTGAGTCCATTTCTAGGGGGCGTCTGCTAACGTAGCAAGTAACATGCGCAGCGGTTAAACTTAAAAAGTGGTTCTTCCGCGCGGCATGCGGTGGTAGTTTTCCTAGCAGGAAAAATGGAGAATATTTGGAACAAAACCCAGGGGAGTGTACTGAGTACGAACCATATTTATGTGAGTCGTATATGGCTTCGGATGTTTCCGAACAACTTGGCCAGTCGGAGAATGAATCTCCAGATACGTACGATGAGACGAGGTACCCTTGGCGGAAATTCATTGACATCTGACTGCCCTGGGGTGAAGTCTAAGGCTTGTGATCATGGAAAAAAGGGAAGAGCCCTTGGCGGGTGTCGTTCGTGTTGAAGGAAACTAAGCATAAGCGATCGTCCGGATGACAGACAAGTACGGATATCTGTGCCATGAGCGAGGTGAATAAATAGAAGCATGCTTCTGTGACAACAGGGAGCACAGGCTGGCATATTCAAGCAAGCCGCCATTCTGGTTAGCTAGTTTACCCACAGGTTGGACGGCACAAGCCGTCAAATCGAGTTCGCCCACAGGCCAAATTTAAAGCGCCTTGGACGCATATTACGGTGAGGGGCGAGGCGTAATAGCAATTTTCGTGCAAATGGTGTAAAGTAATTTGCAGCGAAACGTTCGTTTATTACGTCGCGTTAGACAAGTGCAGTTTCAAATTTCGTTGCACGTTTGAATTTCAGAAACGATCTCGACACTTGAAAATGTGTCCGCACAAAATTATACAATCTCCTTCAACCACTCTCGCTTCACCCAAACAGTTTAAACGCTATATCCATGTCAACATTTTCAACAAGAAGAAGTCAGGAATCCAATATTCCTCATCTCAGTTGTCTAGAAATGAATGTGGTCATATATTTATGCTTATACCCAACATTCTGATAGGTAACTTCCAATCGCACTCACTCAAAGCATTCATATAGCTGTGCTATCAATGGCTGCCAGTATGACTGAAGTCTATATTTATCCGATAAATCTCAGAAACAATTTCAAATCTGAGACTGGCGGTCACAAGATCCCTGCTTTAAGAATGTATTTAGAATAATGGACGAAAGCGGAATAGTGAGCTTCTTGTACAAGTGTAGCCACCACATCAGCAAGGGAGGGGAGCGGAAAAGTATCCGAACGACTGAGACCGGATTTCAATCAAGTCCCACACGCCCTGCAAACCTCAGTGAGAACATTACCCCCACCAAACAAACGGACAACGACTGGCGTTTGGTGGGCCACTTAGGCCTGGGGGTACTGAGGGTAGCCTGTTGCTGCTCGTGTGCTTTCCAATTGTGATAATTTGTAAGTTACTTGCTTGTGTTAGGCGTGCGAAATATTAGTCTGTGCACACACGTGGAGGAACCTGCAACGTGAAACAGCTGATCGCCGCGACGACTTTTGTAGGCAGCTAAAAGCCAACTCCAGTTGTATCAGGCAAAGTGAAATCTCATCCCATAACCTGATATATATTATTAGTAGTTGGGAGAATTGCCTGGCCTCAAGGTCGAAGGTTGTCTGGTTGCACTTGAGCCAAGTTTCCGTTCGACCGATAGTTATGCGGTTATCGCGCACCGGAGAAAGTGGAAGGTCGGGATTTTCATTAGCGTCCACAATTATGCAGCACTAAGGAAAATCCGACAATGCTGAGTCTCTTTAGTTTGGGCAGTATGACCAACAGACTCGTTCGATTACTTCGAAACCATTGGTGATGAAGCAGTGTTAACACTGTTCATTTTGGACTTGTCAAAAATGTACCCCTTCAAACGTGGGACCTTATGTCGCATCTGGCATAGCGGAAAACGAGGCAGTTTGTTTTTCCTGGGTTCGGGTTCAGTTTGGTGAAAGCAGGGAGCAATAAAAAAGCCCTATCCGATTAGATGAAGCTAGTGTCAACGTCACTAGGACCCGACTCCACTCATCTCGGACGTCAAATGACTTTACACGGACGCTAAGTAGCCAGCCCTTGTTGGACATCAGTAAGCAAACTGCTAGATTTTACGCGGTACAGCGACACACTTTTGATACACTTTCATGGTGTAAGACTTGCTGGTCTATAATTCAACGGCTAATGCCTGTCACCAATTTGGTAAAGTAATTTAATGGTGACCATCCTCCAGTCTTAACGTACAGTGCTTCTGCGTAGCGGTGGTTTGGGCTAGAGTCGCCGTCATCCGTCACCGGATGGAAAAGAACGGGTGAATGTGTATGATATGGACCCGGAGCCTTGTGTACGTCTGATCACCTTAAAACGTCCAATGTCCCAACGGTTGCACTTGGGGACTTGCAAATGGTCAGAAAAGATGATGGGTGACGACGCCTTCCCGACAAAACGGAATTGAAGTACTCGGTGAGGAGAGTTGCTTCGTAGTTGTCGCCCTGTATGACATTAGCTTTCTCATCGGCGAGTGTCGGCAGCTCTTCCGAAGGACAAGTGGCGATTAATGTGGCTGTAAACTCGCTTCACTCCTCCACCTACACGCGACATCAAATCCGCTTCGAATTCTCGACGTAAATAGCTTGCACTCACTTCGCTGACGTTTGCAACGCAGATCGATCTGCGGTGAGAACATTGCATAGACGGGGTCATTTGTGTGAAGTACCATGGCGTTGGCCGCCGCCGAAATCCCGCTCCCCACACATTATGTATGGCCTCACACTCCTTTTGTTGAATGTCATTTACACGAAGAAGAAAGTGTATTAGTAAGCGGCTACCGGTACCGGAGTGCTCGCTCATCTGAACCAGCGAGGTGCTGTCGAGTGATTCAGTGAAGAGATCAGGTCAAAACTCTCGCTGACCTCCTATTGCACGGTTCATGGATGCGCTGTGCAGTTCGTGACTCTTCAGGTTCTCGAAGGAAGCCCTTCAGAGTTGATGTTCCAGTTGGTAGTAGCCAGGGGCGAGATGGCTCAAGTGGTTAGAGTGCGAATTTACTGACCCGAAGGTACGTGGTTTGAACCCGACATCAACCTCTCGACTTCCCCTGTCTAGGCTTGGGCAACCTGGCAGCATCTCAGCCCTCGTGCTTCCTTCGGGTGGCATGGCGGCTAGGCACCGGAAGGGTGCTACAGCTGAATGATTTTTTTTTGGTAGTAGCCATTATTAAAGTGCCCGAGGTCTTCCGTGACTATTGTAGATGTGCATTCCATTGTCTCTCTTTTTGGACTTCGGGAGAGTACTGCAGCGTCCAAAGTGATGCTGTTTCGAAGACTAGTGTGGCAAGACAAGAATTCTGGAAAGGCCGCTTTCGAACGGGAGACTGACAAAAGGCAACCTTGCCAACGGGGCCATACTACCTTTGCGAGCATAGTGGTCATACCAGAACAATGTGCTTCCAGAAAAGGAAACTTCGGTGTCTCGAATATCCTTGCGTAACCATGTTTCAGAAGGGCCGATGATATCAGGGTTGGTTTCAGGACTCCAGAGTTCAAATTCAGCTCGCTTATTAGGCAGCCTGTCAGCATTCCTACGTATCAGAAACAGCACCTCACCTATTTCTCCACCCGCATAGCGATAGGTTTTTTTGATAAGTTTTTTCGTACTGCTTGAAAATCTTTTAGTATCGCTTTGGTTTCAATGCGACTCTCGAGATCTTTGAGGAGGGTGACAGCAGCTTATAGGTGAGAGATCTGGACGTATAAGTCGCTGCGTCTCTTTCAGCCGAGCGCGTCGAGACAAAAGTCGTTGAACCTCTTCGATAATTTACAGTTTGTCAGTCTTATTGTTTATCAGTCTCGATCAAGTGCTTGGCATTCGTTCCTCGGTCATCAGGACCAAGCAGTTTGTTGGTAACTACTTCCAAACAGTTTATATAATCACCATACCATTCCCTTGTCTGAACTCGGGTATATTAAACACCACGCATTGCTCGCGAGATGCGCCTCCTGTATGTTTCCCACTTGTTCGATAGTTGGTTGTTGGTCCTCAATAGCTGCAGTGCTCCTATCGGGGCGGACGGCGGTTCAAGTACCCACAGAGCCTCGGCAACTTATATTGTCTCCAGAGGCAGTCCGAGCAGGTTGTTTAACAGCGGAATCTGTAATTGCTTACCTGCACCCTTTACTGCGTTTGATTTTCTTATGCCGTGACCTCGCAGATACCTTTGCGCTGTGTATCTGATTAAGCCCGTTCCTACAGCGTTCTCTTTATTAGCGTTTGCTTTTTCGTCGGTATCAAAAGGTGGATGCTTCATCTCACTAGTGCCAGTCCGTCGGCGTTTTGCGACGTTTAAATCATGCCCGCGTGAGGCGGATGACGTATTCTTTCGTTGGCCCAATAACTGTCCTTTCATCCATAGACTGGCATTTCAAGTGCATACAGTAGTATCTGCCCACTACCATAGTTGACCATCTTAGAATGCAAGCGGTGACTAGCAGTCGAATGCTCTGTTTCCATCTATCGCATCTTAGGGTGTTATCACGAGATCTGACAGTGATTGACAATTAACACAGTTGTCTACACTCGTGTGTTGGCGACTGGCTTGCGTCGTTTTATCTCTGAAATTTCTTGTCCCTCATTATAGAACAAAGATGTAATGTTTCGACACCTACCCAGATTTCCTCGTGATGATGAAATCCGTCACAAGCCAATTCCGGGGAATTTCCTTGAAAAAAGCTTTGAACGCGCGTCTCCAATGTCAGGCCTATGGTTTTGGAGCGACATCGCGTGACCGCATACGCACATTCTGGTAGCCAATAAAAGCCGTAAACTCGAATTTGGAGATAGGTCGCTATCGTATCGTCCCGCCCAGTATGTTAGTTGGAAAATCCTTGCCTGACTTTGACACGAGTCGGCAATGAGTTTACTAACTACACAGCCTACTTGAATAGAATCTCACAGATTCAAAAAATAGTTACTGGATCGATTAACTCGGTCGTACGATTTCGCATTCTGCATTCCTGCAACGTGTTACTACGAGGATCCATAGGAACAGGTTGAAACTCAGTGCATCGAAGTCATCTAATCGAATTGGTTGGCGAAGTTGTCTACCTGGGAAGTCGTGCCAGTTCAGGTGGTATGAACGCGGGCGAATTTATTCTCCGAACACCGGTAATCAGGGTGGCTTACGACATCGGTAACCTGCGACCACCTATTTCGTCAACGCAGTATCAGCTTGATCGTGGAGTTAACGGAGTACAACGTTAGACTACGCCACCACACTATTAGAAAAATCGACACGTTATGGAGGTTTGAGTGCTCGGCTAACAATAATCCCTAAGCTCGAGATAGCTCAGTGGTTAAGCTGCGAACTTACTGATGGAAGGTCCGTGGTTCAAACCCAACCCCGGCATCTTGACTGCTCCTGCCTAGGCTTGGGCAACCCGACGGTATCTCAGTCCTCCCACGTCCTTCGGGTGGGACACCGAGAGGTTCTCACAGCCAACGCTTACTATTTTATTACCGCACCATCACAGGCCCCTTTTTTGAGAGCGGGCACCATTACCCATTCACCCCACTTCTCTGGGACAGTTTCTTTCTCCTTATTGTAGGCAAATAGATCAAACAACCGCTAACTGAGGAATTCGCCACATTATTGAACAATGCGGATGGGAGGTCATCCGCAGGAGGAATTCAGTGACGCTTGAGAGATATCGCTGGTAATGGGATAAGAAGGGAAGAAGAATGAATATTTGAAGGAGGATGAAGGAATAGCCTGTTTTCGCTTACCTGCCCTGCTGTGCAGCAAGTAAGGCGGCCCGGATGTTGAACGACCTTCGATGTGGTATGATGTCATTTGTAATTGTGCAGTTCATGGTTGTACATGGGCTGGGATGCTTCCAGGGTGCCCAGGCCTAGACGGGAGAACGATTGAGGCCCTCAACAAAAGTTTTTGGCTCAGAAGCTTATCCGCAAGGCAGTGTTGGCTGGCGTAAGACCGTCAGAGCAGCCTACGTTTTTTAAGGAGCAAGTGGCCACACATGTCAACCCACAACATGGAGAACCTGGAGACTGTTCGTCAGACTTCTAACAATTGACCACCCTGATATGAGAGATTTCGAGTGTCGCACAGACACGCAGCAGTATAACTCAATGGGTCATGAGGTACACTAATCGTCATACCACGGTAAGTTCCAGTCTCTTCGTGACAGCGCACGGAAAAGAACAGCATGTTTTTCCACTTGCTTCGGTGTGCGAACTTTGAGCTCAGTGTCCCGCTTGTGGGATTTAAAAATTGATTTTTAACTGTTTGGGGCTGTTACTAGACGCGAACGTGCGGATTATATCGCCAAGGCCATTGCAAGGCCACAAACATTTCCTGGCAAATGGGACCCGTAGGTCACACTTGGACATGCAGGTGCAGTAGCAGCTTAGTTGAACAAACTCGTCTCGAAAAGACTGAACCTTGCCGTATTGCAACGGTTTGTGCAGATCTGTAGCCCATTGACCTATACTGGAGGTTATCCGTAGGACATTCGCGGAGTCTCGTACGGGGTTGGACAATGGTTAAAGGCGTGACTAACAGTCTCCTGACCCTCCAGATTGTAACATATATGACACCATGTTCCCCAAAATTTGCACTACTCTTCTAATCCCACGCTAGCCACCTCTGCCTTAAGGTCAGACCTTTGAACCGGAGGCTTTGGTTGAGAGTTGTAATCGTCCTCCTGTTTGGTTTCGGGATCTCCGGCAGTATTTCAGCCAAGATACCGATAATTTGATGCCGTATCGACCATCGCGTGGTCTCGTCAACTCAGTCGTGTTACATGCTGCTTACAGTAAGGCGGTTAAGCGAAAGCCGTTGACAATTCCCATCCTTCCTCAATATTATCTAGCTCCTTTCCTGCCATTTTAACGGTTGTTCTGTTGAATCCAGCCACAAACACCAGACTTGCATCCAAAGAAGTGACCAGTAGCGTGCCTCCGCTTCTCAGACCACGTTCTCTTGTTTTTATCTTGACTTTCATTGTGCTAACTCCCAAGCAAATTGGCCAACAAACTGCTCAGGCGCGCACTGTTGGCACGTTACCGATAGATATTTACTGCATTTCAGAAACTCGAATGTAGGGCTTACAGCACCTTCGTTACTCTAGGTGCTACTGCCGCAGCGTGTTAGGCCGCTGTTGGTACAGCTCTCAGCTCTCGAGCTGAAGCTTCCTTTCTAGACTGGACTTCCGTAAATAACCGCCTTGGCGTTCTTTTTGTTTTTGTTTTTCACATCAGCTGAAATAATTTCCGTCCGTACTTTATAGTATCTGCATTTGGACCAACTAACTGTAGGTCTTATTCTGCGAAGTGCGCTTTTTACTCTGAAACAGCGGCTCTCCCACCCAGCTCGAGAAGTTCAGATATTGTCCAAGTCATCGGTCATCTAAATACACATGTAGGATGTCTCAGTTCATCAGAAGCGTAGTTTGGCGGCCTGTTTACCTTTGACCAAAGACGTGATGACAATGATGATAGTCTTTTACGGGTTTTATACCGAACAGCAGTTGTTCCTCAGTGCTGCTGGATTCAGGCGTTGCGCCTCCTGGCGCCCCCTACCGATGAACAATCATCGTGCCAGGCTAACCACGTAGGCATTAGCATTTGGTAGCTATTCTTGATTGTCGATTGAACTAGCTTTTTTGAAGCCCTTAGGGCCACATTCTAAGTATTACTTGGGACGGTGTGCTCATCACTATTCGTACGGTAGCAAACGCTGCATACGGGTTTCATAAAAGTCACTATCGCTGCTCATTGTGAGACGTATCCCGTCGGACGCTGGACATAATTCAGTCAGAAGGGCTTCTGAACGTCACCTGAAGGACAGCTTGCGTGCTGAAAGAGAAATCTGGTGGGATCAGGGCGCTCTGGAGATAGAGAAAACCGATAAGCTGAGTATGTCCGGGAACTTTCAGCAGACACGCAAGGTGGGACCGGAAAAACCGACTTAATAAGGTCATCAGCGATAATGTTGGAAGCTTAGTACATGACAAGAACCAGCATCTTAACCACTGGGCTGAATATTTTTTGAAAAAAAGTTTGGTTGACATGCCCTTGTATCCGTATGTTTCATTTAGGTCGTTGAACTCTAGCCGTGGTTTCTAAAGGTTGACTCTCCCTCAGTTTCTGAAGTACAAATAGACCTTTTCGTCTTGAAGGGCCGTCGGGTTATTGGGCCGGATGAGATCCCACCAACGTTGTTCAAGGTAGGTGTTGATATCTCATCCAAGTTGTTTAGACAGGTTAGAACAAGAATACGTTCCAACAGTGTAGGACCAATCGGCCATTGTATCTTTATCCATAAACTGCCGGAAACGTTTGCTCCATTCATAGAAGTGTAAATCCTACTCCAGTGGCAACGCAGCTACTAGCATCAGTAAGTCTGTGACTTCTAACCTAATTACGCGAGACGAGAGTGTCAGACAAGATTTCCACCTGTCAGTGGGTGCACTGACCACATTTCACGTCAAGTGCTTGAGCAGCGTCACACTGGCTTGCAGTCCACTTGATTGTGCAAAGGTCGTAGATGCATCTTCGAACAATAGCCATGTGGCACTGGGGATGTCGTTCGCCCACAAATTCCCATGTTGCTCCATGATTACCTCCCATATACAAAGCTGTCTTTGATGATGATGATGATGATGATGGGTAGTAATTAGTTGGAACTAATGAATTAGGAAAACCAGCAGTCGCTGATATGCTATGTGGGCATATATTACTTTCTAGTTGCCCAGGCGGAGGAGGGAGGTTTGTTTAAAGCACCCCACCTTGAGCCTTTTACTCAAAAGTCTGACCCACGAAGCAGTTGGAGAAGGTAAAGTTTCCTTCGTGGCTCTTCCCGTAGCCTGAATTGACAGTCTGATCGGCAAGTAAACAGGCGTTACGGTTTTTTCGAGGGGTCTAGTTTGATCAACTTGGTTATGGGACGTTTGCCTAGCCTGGGGTCGCATGAAGTAAGATACATCTGTCTGACCCCTAATGCGGTTACGCACAGCAGGTGCCTTTTGAGCAGCATCAGACTCTCTAATTTTGAAACTATTTCGACCTCATTGAGTAATGTGCCTGCGCTCAGGGTCAACTGTTATGCGATCGGAGTGTGCGGCGTTTAAGGGTGGTCTCTCACCCGTCCTTCTTCGGGAGAAGGTAGCATCGCTGCTTTCATAAATATGGACATACTGGCCACCTGGAGGAGGCAACTTATTGCCTTCATACTCCTATAGAAGACGGTACGAATCTACACACAGACTACTTCTTATTACGATTACTCGTATGACCTGCTGCTTTTCGTTGGACTACTGAGTCTGCAAATGGTCTTCGGTGTCAAGCAGTGGGACAGAAACTGGGTGACTTCCCTCTAGGTTTTCTATGCCAACGGTGTTTCATTGGCAGCAGAGTTCGGGGTTTTCGTGGGTCCGAGTCATACCCCGGGTGAAAGTCGCCATGGAGGAAAATTGTCAAAGTAACCCCCCAGTATAGTCCAACCGTCGCATCGTGCTAAGATTTCCTCTGCAGCGTATGAGAGCGGAGTCATTTTCAACTTTGAGACCTTCCGGGTATTTACAGTTTTCAGCCAAAGATGGACTAAATTTAAAACATCGACAACCGTGGTTTCTATTTGCCGTTTTCCATTGCAGTCTAGGCTTGTTAGAAACATCGTAGTTGCAGCCGAAAAATGCATTGCGAAGGTTTTTGACTACGTGTGAATGTTAAAAGTTCGGTACCTGGAGAAAGTGTCCAAAGGCGAGGTACGGAATCTATTACGTACTGCGCCTATCACAGCTCCTTCACTGACAACATCTACAGTGGTTTGGGCATCTATTGTACAAGGACAACGCCGATACTTCTCAACATACCTCGACTCAAATAATGTCAGATATGGCGTCTCCTCGGAAGACAATCGAATAAGTGGCTTACTATGGTCGATAACAATATTGAGCAACTTTGTCTTCACGTAGTCAACAAATCGGTCATTGGAACCAGTATTGGGTGGTGATTTCTGACGGCTGTTCGCTGCTCGTGGACAGCTGTTGTTTGAGATATCATTGAGCCGATTTATCCTGACCCAGAAGATAGTCGCTTAAAGATAAAAGCAAGCGAGCAGCCTATACCCAACATTGTAACATATTTCTCAATAGATTAGGCAGCGGGTGAGGCAGCGATGTAGCAGTCTTAATGGTCCAGCTGTAACACCCTTCCGGTGCCTAGTTGCCATGTCACCAGGAGGAAGCACGAGGGCTTGGATACTACCAGGTTGCCCAAGCCTAGACAGGGGAAGTCGATATGCAGAGGTCGGGTTCGAACCACGGACGGACCTTCCGGTTGGTCTTAACAGCGATTGACGAATACATATTACGGCTAGCTGCATTTGCACTTTTTAAGTTTCCCAGACAGGTAATGTACTCGCCAATACAAAGGCATTTTGGGAAGCTTCGCAGTGTACCAGGTCCAAAGATAACTATATCCGCAGCTTCAGAGTTGATGACCAAGTAGTGGGTGGAATATTACGTCCCAGGTTTAGCTAGGGGGATTTCGCATTTGAGTACGGTAATGTTGAGGCGAAAAATGAGCGGGCGACAATTCTGGACACAGTCATACAGTGAGTCCAGGCGGGAGCTTGTGGTTATCGTTGCTGCAATAGACAACTTGCCATATAATTTTATGCGCTCACACTAGTCGATGTACTTTCAGAAGAGGCAGTACTTGACGTTGGACAGTAGCGACTTTCGCGGAAATGGTGTGTGGTGATTGTGTGAATCGAATTCAGCCATTGTTAACTACTGCTGCTGCTGCTCAAACATATGTAACAAAGTGACCAAGATATCTTTGTCCATGGCGAGACTCAGCTTGCTTGTTATGTATCTAGGCCGTTGGTCATCCCTTGCAACGTAATGCCAAGGAACAATTTGCATGTCATCTACCAGGCTGTTTTCATGTTATTTTTCGGACGAGGTTCTCGTACATAATGAGATCATAATGTCCTCCGGTTTTCGATTATGACTTTGTCATAGTAGGGCTGGTCACCGTCCTCTCAAAAAGGGTATGGTCCAAACAATCCAGACCCCATGCCTTTTTCGCTTAAGGGCAAAATTGTATACCGTTTCTCTGTTGCAGGCAAACATTTGTATCCACGTCTACTCACTAGTACCACTGTGCCTAGCACACCGGACGTCGTAGTCACTTTAAGCGAAATGCTCACAACTTCTTAGGCATCTAACATATTACAGTTGGATAAGTTGCTTTTTGAAGCACATGTAGAATTTCATCGAACGAGTTAAAAGGACTCACATACCGCATGAACTTCCCGTAAAATCTCCATTATGTTGGACTGAATTCACGCATTACCTAAATGAGTTCAGCACTCCGACTCCAGAATCGGTGAGTCGATATCCCTCTCGATTTCAGCCCATTGTGTTGTCTGATGTTTCATTGAGGGAATTTTTGAGTGATCTCTTAATGCAGATCACTTTGCTACTCCAAGTCCTAGTTAAAACGGGGTGACCGGTTCTTATTGTCCACCTCCTGGGCCGCTCACACAAAACGATGCTCTCTCATTAGATTCCGATTTTTTGGTGCCTGTCTGTGCTAATATTGTCACGATTGCTTGCGTTTTCACGCTAATTACAATCGGGACCTTAGTGACATTCACAATTCATTCGACGATTTTAGACAACTTATACTGGTGATATTAAAAGTCGTCAACTTGGCTTCCCGCCTCTCCATTCTTCCTTCAGGGGACCTTCGCCTTCCTGGGTCCCAAAGAAATTCCAAAAGCCTTCAGCCATCTCGGCATGGCACTGTTGGCCGGCAGCAACTGTAGAAGTGTTGGACTGACTAATTCTAGAGAAAGTCCAGTTGACCCATGCTACATTCTGGATGTGCAGTCAGTTCGCAAACACGTTCCGAATGCCCAACCAGACTGACTGTCAGAGATTCAGATCAGACTGACGGCTTAGATACTCATTTATTGGGGGCTCAAATTGAAGCTATTCTGAGATTTTATCGCTTTTCTGTTTTCAGGTCATCTAACATTGTATACCCTCTGAGTATTCTGATTGGAGAATTATGCGACTGACAGTTCCAAATGGATTTCGGCGTCTTCACCCTACTCCATTCGTTTTCAGGGTGGTGGATTCACCAAACGCTGGGCATCATTACCGACCGGGTTACCGATGTAGAATTGAACGATTCTGGATGTTTTTTAGTGATAACTCTAAAGAACTTGTGCCTTCAAACTGGCCAGAGGAGAAAGAGCTTCGGAAAATGGCTAATCCTATCACCCTGTACATAGTCCCAGAATGGCAGGGCCCAATGAAAGATTATGCTTACCCTCATCCTGTTGGCGAAAGTAAGTAAAATATGTTTGTTTTTGAGCTCTACCCACCGCTGTTGTCCATCACATTCCGTCTTTGGCCATTCACTGACGTCTACGAATGTTGGTCCAGAACTGAACATCGAAAGCCTGAAAGTTTCGTCATTGATTATATGTGCGGTGGTTCTTAACTTGGAGGTACTTAAAAAATGGCTTACATTTTGGGGTAACGCATCTGACCGCCCATATCACTGTTTCAAATGATGATGCAAACTTATCTGAGCCTGTAATGTCTTTGTATCAGCACATTCTCGCGTTTTCGAGATTCACTTACTTAATCGAGTTTGCTTGAATGAACATATACTCAGTCTCCTTTTTAAGTTTACGACAATCATGCTCCCTGTTTGTGTTGCTTGATGTTGCTGACTCCATCCTAGTGTTCCTTCGGCCGCCTGCCTTATCAGAAAATCGATGTTTTTTTGAAATTGCATATGGTCATTCACTCTCCCTATCTCGTTTGCTTCATCCCCTTTGCTTCGTCCACAAAAACGGGATTGTAGGACCGCACCAAGGTTGACAGTCATCTGTTTGTTTGTCTTGGGGAGTTTCTGAGACTGCGTTCTCATTAGCTCTTGGATGTCGTGTGAGTCGACGGTTTAGCCTTTACTCTTTGGGCCACGGCATGCAGTTTAATGTCGTGCTCCACATCTTGGTTCGTTGTACAGCGTTCAAAAATGTCACCTCTTCATTTGGTCAGTGTTCTCGATCCCTTAGGAGCCTGGTCTGTTTGGGATCAGGTTTCCTCAATATATGTGCCATCTAAGTACACCTCGAGGAACCCGAGGAAATCGCCCCTCAACAGAGACCATTTTCAGTCGGTCCCTCGAAGCTTCTATCGAACTTTATAACTCCGGAGGGATCGTCCTCCAATTCGGATCATGGGTTAGTTTTCTGATAAGAGCTCGAGATAGCTCAATGGTTAAGGTGCCAGCTTACGGGCCAGAAGGTCCGTGGCTCGATCCCAACCTCAGCATCTCGACTGCTCTTGTCTAGGCTTGGACAACCTGGCATTATCCCAGCCCACGTACCCCCTTCCGTTGGTATGGCAGCTAGGCACCGAAATGGTGCTACAGCTAAACGATTATTATTTTTTCTGGACGAATTTTGATCAAAATACACCCCTAGAAAAGGCTGAAAACTTCGCTCTATTTATCTGACATGCAACTGGATGTCCTGCTATTCCTTAGTGTTGTTGGTCACGTATGTTTTCACGAGTCAGATTATTGATTCAGTTTATTGGTCTTACATGCAGCCGCGCCTGCGCTATGACAATGATCTATCTACAAGACCAGTCGCTGGCTGTACTAGGTGTCCTTCCGATCTGATGTAGGGTTACTCTGTATTTTATCGCGCTGAGCCCCGATGGGAATAAAGGCTGTGATTACACCGAATGAATTAATGCCGTCCGAAACTTTGATGCGAATTGTCAAAGGCGGATACGTTACCCAGGAGTGTAAATAAGTTCATTGCGACGGGCAACACCAGTCACACGGATCTATGACGTCATTGACACCACAGCCTACGTGGATCATAGGCTCTGTCATCGTCATCGATGGCGATGCCTGTGTGTGGACGCTGGTACTTGGCTATTGCATACCTGTATCAGTTTATTTGGGTAAAGTTTTATGACGAAGAGAAGAGCGGAAAGAAAAGTGGGCCTAGTGCTAACCCTCCACAACCCCCAGAGGTTCTTACACGTTCATTCATTCATCCCGACAGTCTGGATAGAAACTGACAGCACAAACGCCATTGACGTAAGTTTGCAGTCATATTTTGCAACGACTCCAACTAGGCCCCTGGAGGCGGACGCACCGGCACTACTCAGGCCTTTCATAATCTCTTTCATTTCCTACTGCTATGTCATACCTCACCCAGATCTCCGTTCGCCCCGCTAAATTTGGCTGAGAAAGCGGCAAGCGAGCCACTGAAGCTTCTAGGAATGTAGGCTCCATGGGGTAGACCGGTGGAAACTATAGCGAGGTTCTGCATTGTATGGTTGATTACGCAAAAATGGGCTACTGTCTCGAATTAAGTCTGGTTGCATTTTCACCTTTACCGTGGCTTACATGTTTTCACTACCATTCTTGCATGATTTATTGGTAATGACCGGTGGTATATAGCTTTACTGCTTGTGCTATCGCTTCATATACTACTGTATGAATAACTGAGTATAGTCCTCATTCTCTCTTTCAACCTCACTTTGCATTCAGGTTCTTTCCACAAAGCTTTGATATATGTTATTGGATTCGCAGTCAGCTTAGTCAGCCTCAGCGCTTTCAAGTTCTTCGATTGGTTCTGCAAATTTAGAAACGTGAGTTATCCCGTTTACTGTGCTATTAGTAGGAATCAGAATCAGAATGTGAGAGAAAGATGCGCATGGTCCTATGGCCACCGTCCGGACGGTTCTATCTCTCACTAATATAAGAGTTCCTTGCACTTTTTCAAGGTTTGAGTCGCTTAGTCACGTTCTTAAGCGTTCGAAGTGTGAATCTTCTTTCCCTTTCTCTCTGCCTTCGAGCTGTGTTGACCCCAAAAGGACGAATTAAATGAATGAAATCCCCTGTACAGTCTGACTATTCCGGCTAATGCTAAACTACTAGACAGGCTCTTTGGGCTCTAAAGCTCTCTTTACCATGCCTAATAGGTCGCTGTATAATGCAGTTTTGGTTCCAAAATTGATTTGCGATGATCGCTAACAGTGTGTGAGGTCTATCAACCTACTCTACAGGTACACCAAGTGGTTAGGGGGCGAGATGGCCCAAGTGGTTAGAGCTCGAATTTACTGACCGGAAGGTCCGTGGTTTGAACCCGACCTCTGCCTCTCGACTTCCTCTGCCTAGGCTTGGGCGACCTAGCAGTATCCCAGCCCTCGTGCTTCCTTCTGGTGGCATGGCAGTTAGGCACCGAAGGGGTGCTACAGCTGAACGATTTTTTTTAAAGGGACAATTGAACTAAAACTGGCAACCGGTTTGCGACTTGTTCCGCCGTGATTGCGGTCACCAAGCGGACATGGTCACCGGGTTGCTTGAAGTAGGCTACCTTTAAAAATAACTTGAGAATTCACTTAGTTTTGCTGAAAGACTCAGAATATCTGCTGAGCATCTTATGATAATCTTTGGCTGAGTGTGCTGTACAATGGCCACCTCATGTTTGAGTTGGAACGATACCCAAGACATCGAGGTATTTTTATGTGTACAACACTACTCATTATGCTGATGCAAATTCTTCGAAGAGTCTTCGTTGGTAGTTTTCAACATATACGGGTGTAACCTTGTTGCTGCACACGTAAACGTCCTCTCCAGTTACCCTTAGCATGTGGATGAGGAGTTTCCCAGAACTGAATTAGTTGTGGAAATTGAATACCATGTATGATGATTGGTACAAACGTGACAGATTCGTACATAGCTACTGTCCATACCATACATTGTGCGTGCATTTCATGGCCAGGGCAGATGAGTCCCTGTCAGAGCCTGATGGGGTCATCAAAATTTCGTTTCTACCTCGGTACACGAACTTATAAAAAACAAATTGGTGTTGTTCGGTTCTCCGCACTTTTCTTTATTGAACGCATATGTTTTAGCATTTTTCTGTCGATTTGAAAATGCATCGAAAACCCGTAAAATCTCGCCATACTGTTTTTCTCGCGTGTTGCTTTCAACCAATCCTGCTACAAGTAGCCAAACGTTTGAAAGGCTTGTTTGACATTTTGAGAGAACTGAGAATGCTATACCGAATGGTGTCTATCGTTTGATACTTCACAGGCGATCTCGTTAGTGCATTGTTTTCAGGACTGACCTCAGTCAGTCAGTATTAGGATGATAAGCTTTGTCACTGTTTTCGTGGTAACAGCTACTGTCAGTTTTATCGAGCCTGAAGATTGACTGAATGGACGAGGATTGCAATCGATTTTGTTGGTTCCTGTTGTGTCTGTAAAATGAGCGCCGGTAAGACGTATAGTGGATGTAAAGCAACGGTTTGCAACGGCACAGCAAGTCAATTAGAAACTTACTCTCTAGGTCTAAAAGTAGCAATTTACAGCGACTGTACATTGGTTGGCAGACCGTCTGAACAACTAGGACATTGTGCAGTCACCACACAGTCACGAACGAAGTTTTACGTGCTTAAAATGGCAAAAGGCGATTACAGACGTCACGTGCGTGTCACCGTCATGTTACCGACCAGCCGTTGGTCCAATACATGGCGGACGTCAGTTTTGCACTAAGCTTCGCATGGATACCGTCGCTACGCCTTTGTTATATGGTTTTCAGTAATTATGCTACCTCATAGTTACCATTAGACAGCATATTTCGAGGGGACCGTGGGCAAAAGGACACTGTTAACTTCTCTCGACCCTTTCCGTGACCGAGGGGAGTTAACCTAAAATCAAATACAGAGAGGGAAGGGCTAAGCAAGCACAAGTTTTTGCATGTGTGCAAAATACATATGTACGCCTCGATAACATGGTACCTTCGTATTTTCATTCTATCCGTGTTTCCTACGCCCAAACTTACCATTTTAGAGTAAAAACTGGTTGATACACGATATCCCACCTACGTGTTTTCCTGGACCAGTGATTAATCTCTAAGTAAATGTGATTATTTGTTTCGTTGATATGCGTAGGCCTTTAGCGCCTACGTAAGCCAGTATCGGGCATTTTCTGAACGAACATCGCTTTTGGACTCGGTGCTTACTCTTAGTTCATCATGGACAGCAATACACCAATGGTGGAAACTGCCATCCAACCGTAGAGGAAGAAGGTCTTAGCGAAAAGTGAAAAGGTAGCGGAAGTGTAGGGTTTTATTTTAAAAGCCCAGAGAAAGCGTCCAAGAGCGAGGAGAACACAGCTTCCAAAACTATTGAGAACAGTCATGTTGGGGGGAGACGCTATCAGTGGGATTGGTCCAACGACCGTTGTGAACGTCACTGAACATAAACTCGGCACACACCGACAAACGTTGGCTAGGCTAAAAAATGACAGCAAGCCCGCCACTGGGATCGGTTACCTGCCAAGTTCTGTAGGGCTTCTAGCCACACGCAAAGCTAATCACGTGGACTCCACTTAGGAAAACGCTCAACTCAACGGTAGCTGCCTTCATTTCGCGTTGCCACATCCTCCGCTTGCTTCTCGTCAGCAAGGGTTTGGAGTGGAAAACACTTCTTTCTTCGGTAGACGATGGTCTGGCGCGCGCGATGCATGCTCTAGTGAATCCAGCTCTTTCGCTAGCACTCGCTTATGGACCTTGTCGTCACGTGCATGTCGCAGCTAGAATGGAGGTGTACACAACTTCGCCCCTGTAGCTTATGGTATCCGAAAGGGTCACTGTTCGCTATATGCATGCCGTAGTCCGTATAATCGGAACGGTCGTAGAGGACTCCGTCCTTCCATTTTAGTGTACTTATCCATTTTGCATTCATTCTCAGCTGCTAGCATGTTAACTGGCTAAGAAAGCACATGACGATCCACTATTTAATTTGCTGACAGCTTTCATTAATGAAGGTTGTGTGGTGCAGAAGTTTCTCACAGTTTGTCCCGAAGTCACACAAAAGTTAGTCAGGTTTTTTTTTAACGGAACGCGTCCAAACTTAGCGAATTGAGGAACCCACGTAGTGAATAAAAAACCGGGTTAATCTTTATTACAGGGATTAAATACCGGCTTGTAAAAACTACCCACACCATTTAACATTGCTTAAGTGGCTGTCTGCTGTGTTGCAACGATCCACTAGGCCGTTAGCATAGTATACGGCTGCGATGATCAAAAGGTGCAGATGCAGCTATAGTCCCCACCTTTTCTGTCATAGGATCCTACGCCAGTCAGTTCTAATCGTGGTAAATGCTCCGAATGGTTCACGGGATGTACGGGGGATCTGTACTGGCTACGGTTCGAAGAAGACAATTTCTCTCACAGTGACCGTAAAAATAGCTCAGCGTCAACGTCAGCGTTCAGCGCAGATGGAAAGCAAAATTTCAGCTCCTCTACTTTTCCTGCCCATTCAACATCAAATGTAAGACACCAGTTTACCTTCGACGAAGTCCGCAATACCACAGCGCGGAGATATTGGAGAGCTCGAACAGTTTTGGAGTCCGCAACGCACCACCTGGATGCATTTTTATCTTATTCTCCGTTCTTCTGGACTAACGCTACCCTGAACTGTTCTCATTTTACCGACGGGTCTGCTCAGGTAGGTTGCTAAATAATTTTGCCTTACCTCTTTCGAAACTTATCCTTTCTTGACTTAATCAGCTCCCACTTTCTGTGATACAGTATTGACTCCACGAAGAATTCCTCTCCAAGAGGAAACCCTACCGTCGGTTTTCGATGGCACTGCCTTTTTCTGTTACACCCTCATCTTTGAGGACGGACTCGAATCTCCATCTCCAGAACCGAGGGAAATTTGCCTTTTAGTTCTTGAAAGGGAAATCTAATAGAAGCACTCGAAAACTCTAATAGAAGCACACCAAAACTCACTGGTTTGCTGTTACGTTAATTGATTGGACACCTCTCACTCATGATCCAGCCACATCATTGGGCCCTTCTTGACTGGAGTTGCCTTGAGTGACCGTCCAGTCGGAGACACTAAACAACTTCACTCGGTGGATCGTGTCAGCTGGCAACAAGCAACAAAGATTTTGAAGCCTGAACGTAGGATCAAGCAACACAGTAACTCGGTGCTTACTGAGTTCCAAAAAATTACCATTGATTTCACTGTCACGTTAGAATACGCTTTCTTGACAAGTTGTACTGTTTTCTGCTTCTACTTTCAGCTTCGCTAAGTGGCACAACCACTAGTTCGCATCAGCCTAAGCACCACAGGGTGACAACCATTTCACGATCAGTCGAATGAGGAAAACCTCTCAACCAAATTCCAACATTGTATCATTGTGCTTTTTCTGGAATTCTTCGAAAGAGGGATCTGCAAACACTAGAACCCATCTTTCCTCATAATCTTGCGGTTTCATATGGTACAAAAGTGGTAGCCTGACCGGTAGAATCAGCCTGTTTTCCACTCACTCCTCCAAGTGCCTCTGGTGATGAATTCCCCCTGAAATAATTACATTTCTCTTTACATATGCCAATCAATCTGTTTAGGTTAACACCATTTAGCGCTGTTTGTACCACGCACACATCTGACCCCTGTTTGCAGTATCCGTTGGGACAGTGCACGACACCGTAGTGGCAAACAACGAGGAATCTGCCATAAACACGTAGTTAGAGTGGCACTTACGCTTCCATGCACTAGTATACTTCTGCATACGTTCTTGCTATACGTCTCACGGTTAATGTGCTCAATATGCCTCTTGTTGGTGGTTGGAGTATTAGTTCGCTTTTGTTTTCAGGTCGTCTACATCAACGATTCGTTTCGGTGCAACAAAATTTATTTCCACTTTTGGGGATTTGTTGCTTTAAAAGATCACTCCACTTGGACTGGATTTAGATAATAATGTATGGTTCATTTTTTATCTGTCATTTCACCTGGGCCAGGTGATCTTTTCACTTCCCATCAAGGATTTTATCAGTCAAACCTATGTTTTCCGCCCCTCACTTTCAAATGACCTCTTGATGTCCACTGCACCCTCTTTAGGTTTGCGTTTTGTGTTGGTTGAACTCTCCTGAAGGATGGGTGTTTGGACCGACGTTAAGTAACCTAGATCGGACCGTTTACCAATGTCTCGACGAGCTCACCAGATCTGCTGCGTGCGCCTTGTGGAAAAAACATAAAAGTGGTCAATTTCTCCTTTTTGCCCGATCACAAAAAGTGAACCACCAGCGATATGGCTTTGCAATCATCCCTGTCGGTTCCCATCAGACGCACAAACATGTTTTGCTCCGAAGCCAATGTACTTTCAGATTTGGCTCATCGCTCAAGCGGCATTCCACCAGTCTGGATAATCCATATTTCTCTGCAATTGGATCCGGTAAGTTATTTTCGGCTTGTCCGTTGTTGGCACACGTGCCGTATCATCGTTTGACTTCCATTACTTCGAACCTTTGGAGTTGATCGTGATGACCCCTTATTTATCGCTACCAGCAGTTAGTGAGCATAAGCCTCTCGGTATTTGCTTGGAGCTGAAGCCCTGTTGGTTACCTGATCAATCAGAACATAGGCCTGTCGCACCGAACTACGCCGGTGTACACCTGCGTACAGAGGGTAATGCCACTAACGGTTTGCACTGAGCCGCCACACGAACGCCTTGTACCCGGTGTAAACCCCAAAGAAAAAGACATCAGAGGATCAGGAAGGAGGCAATTCTAAAACATGCTGACTGTTGGCCCATACTTGCCAATTCAGGTAGGTACAACTTAACAGCTGGGCCATACATTGAATGTGAAGAGTTACCTGGTCACCAACACCACTCAGGAGACATTCTAGGCAAATATACACATATGACCACTTAGTGCTTGCCAGTATTCGGTCCATATAAGTACCATTGCACACACCGGAATAGGTAGTTCTAAGGCGGGTCATTAGTGTATATATATTATATATATATATATATATATATATATATATATATAGAGAGAGAGAGAGAGAGAGAGAGAGAGAGATAAACTCGAGTCCAGTGCTTCCCCCCTTTGGTGTGGACTGACCACAATGGTTGCGTTCCGACGGAAGGACGACTGTTCACACGAGAGTGATGTGAGCGTGAATTCGACAAATAAATTAATCGATATAGGATATAACAGAATATAACATAATGCAATGAAATGAAATATATCTAGCACACAGAATGTATGAGCGAGCAATGAGAACAAACGGACTAGCTTGGAACCCAGTGTTAGGGTAGAACACATTTATATCTGCATGTGAAACTCATGAAAAATGGACGCAATCAAACGAAACGGAACTAAATACAGTGCAGTATAACTAATTGCAATAAATGGCAACTCAGTGTCATTACATGAAATATAGTGCAGTCTATACAAAATAAATGGGTTAACAATGAGAACAAACAAACAATCCAACAGCTCATGTCAGAGAGGTTAAGAGTGGACCATCAACTTTATGGCCGATGTCCACGAGGTGTGCCAAGATGGAGCTAGACGTGATGCTTAGAGCTTTATTTTCCAGTGAATTTAAACATTGTTCGCAGATTGACGGTTACCTCTGCGTTCGAATTAAGTATTCCCATCCACAGTAGCATGAAAACCCATATAGAAGTGGTGAGTTAGTCTGCTTGGACAGTTTATCTTTGAATCTCTGAACGTGACTCAGGCTGCTTGCAAAGATTACACTTAGGTTTACCGAATTGTAAGTCTGCATTAAAAGTCTGGCTGCTCGGCAAATGGAAACTTCCTTGGACTGATCGCCGCTGAATGGCCGCCTGTTAAGTAGCATTTACTTATCAACAGTAACGACTGGATCATGTTATCTTTTTGACGTGTTTCGACAATTGGAGGAGGGTACCTGTTTTTCGTAACGTTGGCTTCTATATTATCAACGAAACAGATTTCCCGAGTTCTGTTAGCGAGACTACGGGCTAGGTTGATTTTTATATACATCTGCACCAAGTTGTGGAAATTGGTATACTGATCAGTCCGTGTGACCTTGTGGTAGATTCTGCTTTGGAGTGTAAATTCTGAGCGTCCTTGGAGCGGTGCATTTAAAGACGAGACAACCATTGTTTCTCTGTCACTTTTGAAGCGTGTTGCCATGTGTATGGAATAAAACTCAGCCAACACTGCATTTGTGTGAGTCTTACTGTTTGTAATTACGAATGTGTCGTTCACACAGTAGTGGGGGAGGGAGGAACGCTCTTCGTTGCGAAGTTGTGTATTAGCAAACACGAACTAAGCGGTTACAAGCCATTAGACAAAAAAGTAAATATCTTATCTGCACAGAGTTTTTGTAGAGTGAACATTCCCAGACGTCCTTTTGAACTTACCTGGACGTTCCTTGAATATTAAACAATAATGAACGAACATTGCAAAGCGGTTCCATAATTTCCGCGGTAACCTTCGCCTTCCATCAGATGCGAGGGCGTAACTTGGACACCAGACCAGACGCTACTCACATGCTTCATCAGTATTATACGTTACAGTGGTAGTGCTCAAGCGTTTCAATATCTGTATCTCTAACCCCGCCTTAAAGATACCTCCAAACAGTTGTCCTAGGGGCTAATCTGCGTCGAACTGACTCCAGGACTTCAGGCGACCATTGAGCAAGTTGAACGTGTCTAGTATGAGGTGCATTGGGACGCTCTGTGTATGAATTTCAAACAGGCCATATGGATGAGAAATGCGTCTCCTCATTGGTCTTAGGGATTCATACTGCATGGTAGTAATTTCCCTAATATCATGGTTTTTAAGACACTCAGACAGATCTCGCACGTTGTCTTCAATATATTCCCATGAAAACTTGGTCCTATCGGGTAATATTTCATACCAGGCCTGATCTTGGGACGAAGAACTAAACTATCACGGTTATCGTGAAACTTTTTCAGCGCTTTTCTGTGCTCTTTTATAAGGTTGCTACTGGCAAGGATTCTTCGTTTTCGGTACTGGTAACAACTGCTAACTAATTAGGTTCGGTCTGACTTCCGTGTGATTTGTTATGTCTGATTACATAAATGTTCACACTGGAGCTCAACTTCCAATTTTTCGAAACGACTTGGTGAAATTCAAAACTTAAATTCAAAGGATAAAGCTTCAACACGCATCCAACCTCGCACGTACATTCAAATGAAGTTCGACCTCTATGACCAAAGTCCGTACAAAGTGACATGTCTAGAACACGCTAAGACTGCGTTCTAAAAGACTAGCTGCTCCCACACCTTTACTTGATCATTTTTCACGCCGTCATTTCATTGAGCACACTCCTGATCTAGTGTCATTTACATTTCAGGACCTCTACCCAAGCATCCACGATCGTGTGGAGATGGTGCTCCTTCGGTGACCCCTCAGGATTTCAATGTCTCGCAACGTTTGAAAGGTGCTGAACGAAGCACTGCACCTTCAACTCTCCCACAACTTACTCCATCAGTCCTCGCTGTAATCCGTCACCACACAAACATAGCTCAGTCCAATAGACCTCTTTTCTCTAATCCGGACTCTGACAACGAAACGGCCGCGCGCGCTGTCCCCAGTCCGCCTCTTCCATCACCTCAAAAACAGGTTCAGTTGCCAATCAACAGCTGGCTTGCCAAGGCTGCTGATCTCATCATTCCTCCTACCTCCCCTGATATGTCCAGTCAGCGTATCCAAAGCGACCCCATTTTGCGGAAATTTTTCAGCTCTGGTTCACACGACTCGTCCTATGCTCATCGTAGCCAGGAACGTGGCTCGGTTTGTAGCTCCAGTACTGATGGTTTTGAGTACGATGAACTAGATTACGGGAACGTCTATCCGAGAGCGTTCCACAGAAGTGTCACTTCTTTGTCAGGTATTTCCATTGACAGCGAGCCGTTGCGTCAAGCCGAAGAGGCACAGCTACTACACTTGATAGAAACTCTGTCTTCTTTGTTACACTCGAAGAGGGAAGCCGATTGTTCTGCCTCTGAGAATGTGCCAGCCGATCAGCTTGCTTACCAACCTACAAATAATGCGACACAGTTTAGAGATTTGGTTCGAAAAGCAACCAATCTGTCATCAGATTTATCTGAGCTGGAGGAAGTTCTTGACAGATTGAATTTCAAACTGAAAGCCACCAGAATCGAGCTGGATCAGGCCGAAAATAATCTGGGTTATATCTGGCACCTACGTGATCATCTCAATGGCTCAGACACCGAATCTGTATGTGAACTTTCTCAGACAAGTTCTGAATCTCAGACCAGTTTGTATCCTGAGTCAGTCGGTGACTTCATGCCACCACAGAGCATTACTCATTCACCCACCCATCCTCCGCCGCCGAAAATCGCATACGATATACAGGAAATCTCCTCTGATCCTGATTTGCCTCAGGATGATAATTTCCCGCATTCAACCTCGGATCTAAATAGTCTGACAGTTTCGGAGAGTTTATTCACCTCTACTGATTCCTCCGAGCAATGCCATCCGACCGTTTCACTTTCAGACGTCGACTCGGGATTCGACCGTTCTCGTTCAATGTGTTCTTCTCTGACATCCTCCTTGGTCGAGCCAAAATCAGTAGGATGTTCGATCAGTGGTACGCTAAGGTCAACCCGATCAGCCCGTTTGGGACGAGTTCGTAGGTGTCTGACGACGCCTAGTGTTCCTACGGATTTAGTTGAACGCGCAGAATTCGTCAATGAGGAAGTGACCGATGTGCAAGGGTTTCTATGTCCAGGTAAGCGTTTGCAAATTGTGGAGAAGTCGGTGCGCTGTTGATTTTACTTATGTAACTTTAATTTATCCATCTTCAGCTTTAGTTCAGTTAAGGACCGTTCTCTCGCATTACTCCGATAGCTATATGGCTTTTTCTGCTGATTTCCGTTTATCACGTGAGCCGACGTTCGCTACCTCGGTTGATTGTATCTGCCAGCCAATGAGGTGGAATACCCAAGGTCATTCGGGCCTGAATTTGCCTCTCTTTCGCTCAACCTAAATGACTTAGTTTCAGGTTGTAACAAGTTGCGGTACCTTTCTCCATATAAATTTCTCCAACTCGTGATCGGACCTACATCATACGCAAAGGGTTTATAGGATTCTTCAGCGAAAACATGTGCAGGATTTTCCAGTCCATCATTCGAAGTACCAGTTTACGTGAATAAATTTGAACATGATTGCTCTATCACACTCGAGTAGTTCGTATGAAACACTGATGTTGCCCTTGTTGATGGGGAATTGATATCTGCTTCAAATTGCTTGCCGATAGTCTCACTTTGGAAACTGAACCCTGAGATTTTAGGCTGCGAATCGTGATAAAGCTTGTTCTAGGCATTAAGTAAGAATCCTAAGTTTACGATAATGAGCCAAGCATCAGTTTTTTTCTCCAGCTCAAGTGCCCCACGGATCCGTCGAATTAGGTTTTTATATGAATTATACGAATCCACCGGTGGTCGCATGTACATCGTGTTTTTTAAAGAATATACTCACTATTCATGTCCATCTCGAACTGGTTTTCATTTGCAGTAAGAGTTTGAGCGTACTGCAGCCCAAGGGGCACATGGGTGAGAACTTCGTTATCACCAGTTATACCAGTTATCTGTATACCAGTTATCCGTTTACTAATAAGTATAATCCAGCACTCCTCCGAGAGAACACTTGCGGAGATACCAAGGTGTGTCATCGACGAGGAATTTTCTCCTCGAGAAAAATGCCACAATGCACTCTGGAGGCACCAAGTAGTACTCTCTCCATAGAGAGACCCTCATGGAAGGGGGTCATTGCCCTTGGAGATTCACAACAGTGTTCCCCGTCAGTTGCGACGTACTGTGTGATCCTTTCTTGGCATAGGTGTTCACCTTTTCGCTCAGTACCTCTTCCTGTAGACTTACTACGTATGAGTTCCCTTCACAGATACTATCCGACAACTGAGACCACTTCGTTACTTTCAGGTGAACCAACTCTAACTAACCTGTCCTCCCAAAGTGGACTAGAGCGCACCAGTCCTTTGTACATACTACACAAGAAACCTTTTCCCTTTAGTGTACTCCGGGAGGATTATCTCGTTCACGTGTCCAGTGTATATCTGACTCCTTGCGTTATTGATTTTCCCCCGACTAGTTAGGGGTCTCAAAAAGAACTTCTATAATTGTCACACTGGTAACAGTTGTATTGTACAAATACTCGTCCTACGAAAGACGAACCTTTCAAGGCACTTTCATTTTCATCAGAAGAAGCGAAAATCCTTCATCACGTACGATGTTCACAATCAACCTTTTATGTTAAGCTTTTTATAATGTGCTGTTGTTAGACAGAGCTGAAGATAAAGTGAAATCTACAAGTTTATAGAGTTACATGGAAAGTAAGGACTGTGCAAGACCAATGGGATCACAGTGTTGTTATCGGGACATGTTATAGTGGGTCGATTTTATTGGAGGCTAGTAACCTCGCTTTTACGACTTCAAGAAGTCTAATAAGGCTATGGACGGATCACGGTACCTGGGGTTCACCAGGTAAGTAGTAGTAGTGGATAAAGAAGAAACGTTATAAATCGCATTGTCACAAGTCACGTAACGTTGCTGTACTGGTCCGCTGGTACGGTGTGCTTAATCGATTCCTATCCTGGAAATGCATAATCGCATGACTTTCGTTTGAACAATCGTCCTCCTGTCCTCACACAATCACTCTGGTGAGCCCACACCACAGGGGGGAGAAGCACTGGACTCGAGTTTCGCTCTTATTAGAGCTCATCAGCAGTGCATATCTAATGACCGCGCCGGGGATGAACTCCGCACATCTGACTTGCAAAGTGAATTTTTACGTCTGAACAGGTGAACTTGTTCGCGCTTGAGTGGAGCGCCCGACGACTAGAACGACGACCCAGTAACCTACCTTGGTTGTGTCGATCGACTGGCCCGCCAGTCAGGTAGCGCCACAGACGCTTGAAACCTGCTGGATACACCTGAAACAAAATGTTGGGATAATAATAAAAGTTGGAAATACTTGCCTCAGCAATCACTAGTGGTCAGATTCCTAACCGAGTAAACCAGAAAAGGCTGCTAAGGTTATCGCTGTCGGGGGAATTTTCTTAAGATCATTGATAGCAACCTAAACACATAAACAGTATACCGTTGTAAGGCATAATCGGTTATACTAGGACGTTCCGGATTTCTACCGCATGTCCTGTAATTTTTGTGCTTGTTGTAACTCACATGTTGAAAATCCGCCGCTGCATCTTTGTACCCACATCAGTGCGCAGTGATTCATCTCCAACAAATGCCCCACAAAGACGCGAAAAGTGGCCACAAGCTGGCTAAAAAAGCCCCATATCGACCCATGGGGTTTTTGTCCACAATGTTTTGCCGTCCATTCATAAGCCCATTAGCACTGACGGTTATTTTAAACAAGAGCAAGGATGCACCGTTTGTAGCACCCCCAATGAGACCAGGGCACAGGTCACGGACAGGACGTTACGGTAGATCAAGCTTACTGAGCGCGAAGGACGGAATATGTCTGGCATACGTGCTACTGCTTGGACTTGCATAACTCGGTAGTATTTCATTAGCCGTGTTTGTCAGTTTGCACTGCAGCAGTGTATCGGAAACAGCACCACAGTTGAATGCTTTTCATTCCGTATGTTCCGCAGGATCTGCGGTTCATATTGCTAAACGGTATGTAGCAAGATTACCAAGTCTTTTGTAGTCAAGCTTTCTGCCACTCTTATCGGGTATTCTAGATTTGTGCATCCATGTAATGGTATTCTGCAAAACCATTACGACTTCGTGAAACTTGCTGCAGTTGGTTAGCTTTTCATTCATTGTTTTATTTCACACTCATCGACCGAGGAGTTTTGAACCTGATAGCGAATGCTTAACTTAATACTTGGGTTAGATTTCCGATTGCAACTACACGGTGCGATTGATGCACCATTGTAAGCGAGACGGTCGTCGTGCACCAACCCTCACCAGATGGGTTTTCCAATGTCTCTGCGCACATCAATATTTATGTAGATTGTTGTGATTACGTGCACTACCTCATTGAAACCATCCATGATGCTGTACTGTCAATTTAGCCTTCAGAAAACCGAGTATGAGAAACAGAAAACTAACTGGCTAACATCAAAATGCATGCCCACAGAATGATGGTTTTGTTTGTCCCACTAACCATGTACCGGCATCCACATGGCACACTGGAAACACATGAAGGTCCTCCATGGAGCGGAAACCTTGATCGCGCACAACTACTGATGGTAGCCAAAGTCATTAAATGGCGTCACACAGAAACAATTTTTGTAGGCACAACCGAATTAGAGCAAGCGGAATCCTGGTGACCAAAGGTGTTGCTCTCTGGATACGAGAAGCGCCCTGATGTTGATCATGCTATTTGGAAAGTAGAGGCGTAGAACAAAGCAGCATTTAGGAATTTGGGAACCAACGCCAGTCCATTGTTTGGGTGCATACACCGCACTCCCCAGCGGTACTCGTCTGTCATAACTGGGTCAGTTTGTTACAGTTGCATTTTCCACGGTGTTCAGCAGACAGTGGTCAACAGTCGGGTCAAACGCGATTTCTCCACCCCATAAGACTTAATTTGTCGTTATATTTGAACTAACTATCAAGTCTTTCCGCTGTTCCCTGACGGGACTTCCAGTTCTCCGTAATCTTCATTTTTGCTTCACCCGAATCATGGTCCAATCTATCCCCTTACATTACGGTTCCGAACTTTACCCGATTGCTTCATTCCCCTTTTCGTATATCAGGCGTTCTCGGCTCCTTGCCACTTGTTTTTTTATCATGATATCACCTGATATTCGATGTACCGTAATTCAACTTAATCTCGTAAAATTCGACGGCTGACATATCGGATTTGATGTGGGCTTCAGTTGTCCCATCGAAATGGCGCCTCAGGCGGCATGTTCTTCAACTTTGCTATTTGTTTTTACACGTGCAGTTAGCTCAGAAGTGTTTAGGAGTGTTGAAGAGGAGACCTATCTTCATGAGCGTTACACTTTACATTTCTTTAAGCAGCAGATTAGAAGAGAACAAAAGTCGATTGAGCACTTATCTCTGACATATTGTATATGTTTTACACTGTTTTGTTTTTTCTCATTCGTGTGCTGTCTCCGAACATCTGCCTGAAAACCCTTTCGTCAGAGTCCGTCAGCAATGCCGTACTGGGATTTGAACTCGGTTCATTTGCCCTGCGGAGCGAACGGGTCATCACTAAATCAGAGCACCTTGAACATACCCGAATTATCCTAGCTGAGCAGATGAACATGATCTTGTCTGTTGGGTTGTTCGATTTGCCTGGTGACTAGAAAGACGATTCACTAGTTTTTCTGGCTGTGCCGGTTGGTAGCCCGCCCGTCAGTGCTTCCCAGTGAGATGGTATGATGATTGTCGTAAGTCTGCGGGGCGGTTTCCACTTACTTGTGGGTGCTTGCAGAAATCGTTTAATTTTCGTCCAGAATGATCTCCCCAACAAACCCACAAATGCTCGTAGGTACAGATCTCTTGAAGTGCACCCTGGCCACAAGGTGCACACAGATTCTGGCAGTGCCTTTCGGACGTAAATTTGAATGGCCATTTGCACGCTTGCCACATGTAGTTTTTGTCAGTTAAGTGCAAACCTTTGTTTACCTAGATCGTGAATGTCTGTCAAATCCTTTGTTGGGAAGTTTAGTTTCCAGTTTCTCTTGGCTAAACAAATCCTCTGCTGGCTTAGATTGACTCAGTGCGACTGGTGGTAGTCTCTTCAGGATGAAATGTCAAATAGTTCTCCCTTTAACATCACTCATATGCCAAGCGTGTTTATCCGATGCTGTGTTGCAGAGGTAAACGCGATGTTGAGGACTTGCCTGCCTGTACGCAGTCGCGGCAACCAGCAGATCGACAGGCAGTTTTTCCTGTACATCACGCGATGTAGCCGAAGTTACAGTCACGTGCTACGACACTGTTTTCTGCTAGAAAAAGGCGCCCGCAGATAAAGAACTTGTCAAACAAGTTTCGCATGACTTCCGCATCAGATTACAGACGTGCGATCACATTCGGCTTTGCGTCTAATTGGATCGAACTTTGTGGAAATTCCCGTGAAATATGGCTTTCCGCAACAAGCGTTGATGGAAAGTAGTCTGATGCTAGACAGAAAAGTGTAAAACTAGCCAGCTGTTACTTGGAGTTCCCATCCACTCTTGATGCTTGAGTGTTTGTGATTATTTGGATGGGTACCGTATCTTGAGGTTTGAATCAAAAACTGGTTTTGTCTCATGTCCCGAACTGACAACCTTTCAAGGAACTTCGTCATGCGGAGTTTTTGTGTTATGTACTCTGACCTTTTTAACTGAGACGGAATTGCTACCAGAGTCGCTTGTTTTGGATGGCCCGAGAAACACCAGTTCTGATCGAATTACTCCGTTTTGTTTTGACTAGCGAAGGATGGATGACTCTGACACTTTGTCCCTAATTATAGGTAATTTATTGCGTCAAAATACCCTAATTAGGTTTTCAGGGAGGGACGGATTGTACTCATTTTGAGAACAACTAAGCTGAAGTGAGCGCTTGCTTACTGAATCTGAACTACGCGGGTTCACATAAGTTTGAAAACTCACAAACACGTACCATAAGTAGAGTGAGATCCATGTTTTCCACTCACGTTTCTTTCATTCTCTTCATCGTTAATGAGGACGCGGCAGCTAAAGATTTTGGCATGTTTGTTTTTGTGCACAAAATATTAAATTTGAAGGTTCGTAGTCGCAGCTTTGAAGCAGGCTTCTGAAGCGCTATACAGAATGACTGACTACTTTTGAGAATTCTCATCAAGTAAACGCTCATAGCCATTAGTGTTTACCAACCTATTTTCTGCTGTCAGGGCCCCTGCTTATTTAATGTTATCATCTTCTGTGCGGTCGCTGTCAGGAAGAGCGTTCCTTATGTCAAGACACATAAGGGTCTATGGCTATGTGCAGTCCATAAAATTATATCAACTGTTTGACAGCTGATGACACTCACTCTAGTTTGAGGTTCTGTGTTATAGTGGTCTCCAGATGCTGAAATCGTGCGATATTATCTGTCTATCTAGGGAGGAATCATTAGTTAAAAATTACTTTTTTACGTATGAATCGAATTTTGATAGTAAACTCCACAGAATAGGCCAATTCACAGAAAGACTTTCTGTCGGTTCTTGAAAGTGGTCTTTCGAGAGGACAAGTTTACAGTTGTTTTTCTAGGGAGATAGACCCTTAGAATAAATAACTTTCGTAGTTGATTGAGCAAGAAAGTGTAGTAAAGTTGCCCCAACTCTAAAGACCGCTTGTATGGACCCATCTCTTTCGATATTTGCTCCCTTCTAAAGGGGATCGAATCATTTGAAGAATTCGCTAGAGACAAGCCACAAGTGATCTCTGAAAGGTGATCGTCACAGTGGGCGGATCGTTATAATTGTGTGCATACAGAGGAAGCTAATGTAACGGAGTCCTTGTCGCTGAGGGTGAACAGTGTTGTATTCATACCATTGTTCAGTAATCTAGTTGGCGTAGAAATACAAATAAGCCCTGTGAGCAGGTTGTTCAGGTTCATTGAGCAGTCAGCCAGTTTCCTGTTTATTTTTCGGGGACTCCTCACACGTGCCCTAGCATTTGAAGCTGTCTGGAATCCCAAAGACCTATAAGGTGGATGCCAGCGTCACTGCACAGTGAAACTACGTCATCAATATTGTGTGGAATGTTCCATGTGTGATTTCATATCTTTTCTGGCTAACCACTGTCAGGCAATGCATGTGCTATGCGGGTTACTATTTTAGGATGAATTAATGAAATTTCCGAGAGGATGATCTTTCTTCGGAGAAAACGTACATTAAATCGTATCTTTCGGAGATGTTGTGATGTATTCTCCAAGGGAGTGGTTTCTATTTGGAGGGGTCTCTTTGGAGCATCGTCACTATTTTTAACAATCCTTGTCTCACCGTTCACACGCTGTACATAAACTGAGCAATGATTGTTTCGTATGCTATGCGCTAAGGGGTGATGAGCTGAGAAGTTTGTGAACCAGTGGTCCACACAAAGGTCCAGAAATTCTCTCACTGATGGAAAGAACATGTTACGCACTTTGCTGTGTTTCTAATTTTAATTTCACCCTATCATGAGTACGTACACTGCCGGGTTTTCATATCCCAGTAGACTACCCAAATGAACTTTCGCCTATCTCAACTGTTCGTCCAAGGTGTTGCGTCTAGACAACAATGTATTGCGATATCTCGAATATCGTACCATCTGAAACATGAGGCGGCCTGGTGCAGCACATTCAGTTAAAGCGGTCCATCATAGGCGAGAGATTTAGCTGGATTCGGTTGAGTCTCCTGTTAAAACCAAATTTGTGTTGGGCTGTCTACATAATCGTCGATGACGGTGGATACTGGTACGCCTTCCTCAAGACACCAACCTCCCTTTGGAAGAGACCTTTTGGGACTATGTAGTTATTTCGGGTTCAAGTAGCTGAAAATCATGTTTAGAAACAAACTTGTGTGTACTGCGGTTACGTGCCTACTTGGTGCCTTAATATGCGGGAACCCAAAACCCACGTTTTGAATATTGATCTGTGTTGGGAAGGGACATTTAGAGCGGTCTTTGTTCGCCCTTTTTTGAATGGTCTCAAAAGGGACCGGTTGAAGTGGTCTCAACTGGCAGTTGTTCCCTTTCGAGGAGATTATTGCGAGGACTACCGTATATTGGTGACCAAGTAATTATTCACTCATCAGAATACTGTTCTGGCTGGACGAATCCATGCGCCGTTTTTCTTAAGCAAACGTTCACTACCAATTGTCCCTATTTCCGTTTCAGAGCTCACTTTTGACAGGGATGGTATAATAGACTGGACGGAGCGGATTGATGTCTGCACCCAACGATGACAGATAGTTGACTATCTCCAGCTTCTTTACGTTGAAATTCTAGGGGATAAAACTCTGGCTTTTTGATCTTCCTGTGCAATATGCTCTGATAGCTGCCGTCTTAAGTCTTTCACACTCATTTTTTCGTTCAAGTGCGCTATTATATTTTGTGTAGCCGTGATCATTAATTTATTCGTTTTTTTACTGCCCCGGTTGATCATTGTCATTTATCTACACACACCTCTTTTGGCACTCAGCCAAATCGTCTTTCTCTGTTATCTGTTCCGGGGGTTGCTTTAGTGAGTACGTAGAAGTAAACAGAAACCTAGTCTCCTGGACCACTCAATTTTATGCACCTTCACCGATTTTCTGCTGCTTTCCCTTATATCATGAAACACACCGAGCACAGGTTGCCTAATCCTATCATTCTCTCTCTTCATTGCCATTTTTTGTTGAATTTTTGTTTTCCCGTGTTTAGCAATACACATATCTCCAACCGTACTGTTTACCTCTGCATAACTGATCATCACATGTCATCACTCTGAACGCTCGTTTCCGGCGAACTCGTGTTTCATCCATCCCCTAGGCACGTGATACCAGCCGCGGGGTATTTGGCTTTCTTATTGAAATCCTCCTGATATGATAGCATCATCGTTTGGTGAGCTTAGTTCATTGCTACTGAAATACCTTTCGAGATTTTTCGGATTACAGGTGTCATTGGTGTTCTTGCTGTCAGTTTCTAACTGAATCCTATGATTGTTTGGAGGTGTGCGCTTGTGTTAGGCCAGTACCAGGTCCATACCCTCTTTCTTTTCACTTCTGCGATTGTAAGGGATTGAAGCACCAATTCAGTGCTTATGTTTCTGCATGTGAAGATGCTGATGGTACGTTACCAACCCAACCTTGGTAACTAATCATTTTGTAAATCGATTTTAAGAGCCCATGATCTGTATCTTCTGATGGGTCTTGCATGAACGATCAGGTTTGGTAACTCAATCGGGTCAGTTCATCCTGAAACTGCAGTGAAATATCAATCTGATTTACGGGCTGTGCAGCATTATAAAAGAGTACTTCGAGGGAAACGGTCTTATTTGAAGAACACCCGCGAAGTGGAAACTTCGCTCAATTACGCTGCTGTCAGGAATTCTGGAAGAATTTGGACAAATGCTTGAAAGTGTCTTTTTCCACGCTGCTGGTACGTATGTGAGTAGTCTGGGGGTGGGGGTGGGGGTGCTGTTGCTATCTTGAGGAGACGAAGTAAGGTATTCGGCTGTTGTAAAATTTCTTTCGGTGCACTGCTGATGACATTGCAGTCGAACTACCGCTACAACCTGTTGAACGACGTGCAAATAGAATCATGAGTAGAACTTTCTGAATTCTCCCGACATCTACCGTGCAATGATTTATCACAAACACAGACATTTGCTCGTGATGTGGTCGATGTGTTTGGAGCTAATTAATTTTGTGAACATGACCTGTCAGAGATTAAATTCCTGAAACCCTTCTCGTCATTGAAGCTACTGACTAGATTTCGCTACTCATCCATAACGATCGTTTCTACTTATCTCATTATACAACGACTTTGTGTTTATTGTGTGTTGCTTTACGGTTTTGGGGAGACTCATAATCTACAGAAGTACGCGTTATTGATTGGTGCATACAGCCTCGAATTGGGTTTGTCATGATGCAATAAGCTCGCTATATTTTCCATCCTCGTGGTTTAGAACTGGAGGTCGCTGCAGCAAGCGGTCATGTGGCTTTGTGTGGACAGAGACCGGTGCTAAAAAGGCGGTCGCATGCAGTGATTGCGTGTAATACCTGACTATGCTAGTGTAGGGACCTGAAACAGTGCACTGAATGGAGCATGTAATGTACGTTCACTCGGTGGATCTTGAGTTCTCGACACGTAACTTTGAGTCACGCATACGTTTGACGATCCCGAATATCATGTAAGAATATGCTCCGAAACCAAGTTTCCCGATATTGAAAAAAACAGGATGCACTTACCGCAACAGCTGACACCGGAGGTCATAGCAACAGAAATAACTCAGACACCGAAAGCGTTACATTTGGGAAATTATCATCAAATTCTGTTCGTCGTCTTCGCAAAAAATGCAGGTTACGAGATCTGCAGCGAGGAAGGTCAAAAGAAATGACTCCAATTTCAGAATGGTGTAAATTCCGGACGCAAGACTAACTAACTATTAATGCAAAGTCATTGGATTTATTTTTCAACCCGCCTTGGACACCACTATGTTTTAATTCAAATAAACGAATAAATATGTTTATTTGTTCAGTTTATCCATATCTGTCAAGACTGAAAGAAGGAATTCGGTTGCTATAGCGTAAATGGTTCGCACGCTCTCCAACTAAAGCGTGATATTCACCGGTCCCGGTAGTGTGCACTTTTTGAGTGGGGACACTACTCGATTGAGAAGTAGGTCAATTTTTCCTACTGGATGGAAGTCGAACTTATGGTTTTTAACTACTGTTTATCACCGCATTCTTGCAAATACCGACAGAAATTCGACCCAGTGACGTTTAGAAGTTCTGTCCTCTACCGTTGAGCTAAGGGTAACAAATCCTACTTCTAGTCACATCGCACTTCCACATGACGTACCAGTGTTTCTCTAAAAACTTATCGATATAGAATCCTTTTGTTCTTTTCTCCAGGCTTGGATGACCCGAAACAACTAATCTGAGATACAGTAAACATAAGCTGACTTCCTCTTATTGCTCTAGTGACCGCCTCATGTTTCATTTGTTACGGTATTCAAGGTACTGAAGTATATTTTTCTCATGGAACAACCTACTCCTGAGGTTGCTGAGAGCTCTTCGACAGCTCATGATTGGTTTCGCCCTGCTTGAGGCTTACCTTGAAGGCACAGTCCCCGAGTTTCCGCCAGCTTTATGTCCTACTTGAACACCAAATTTTACACAACTAACGAAATACACTCATTTTCAAACTAAGTGTGTGTTAACGGAAGATTCAACTGAAGTCTTCTGTATAGCATCTTTGTGAGCCTCCTTAGTTCCAGGGTGATCAAGGCAGACAATTGGATGTTGGGTGTGAGCACTGGGGATGTCGATGCTTTTCTACAAACAGTCTAGCTGGGTCTCCATTCGTGTGGGTAAGCCTTAAGAAGTCAGTTAAAAACAATCAGACCTAATTAATTCGCCGGTAAGTGCACAAAAAACGTTGTCCAACTAAGTGACAAGTTCAGATGGCTCGGAAGCTGGAGTATCAGGTGTGCTATTTGGGTTTGTAAAGATAATAGACTGACACTTACTCAAGAGTCAAGCAACTAGTACGCCTTGCAATATCTGTGTCGGACGTGTCCAAGACTACACCAGTCTCCTTTCACATAGGTGTCAACATCAGCTCCGTTACGAAAACTGACACGGCAAACAGCACGCAACTGATCATAACCCTTTAGTTGGATGGTACGGTCGTCTAAATCAGATTATAACCAGGTTTCCGGTAACACCACAATTCCATTAGTACTGCACTATATCTGTAATATACCTTCAATGAGTGTAACTGAGGCGTCAGGATTCCTCAGAAATCAGCTAATAATAAATTAATATCGACCTGGTCTATCAGCCCCTACGGATAAAAGGATCACGCAATTTCTGGACACTCATCCACGTGGAAACTGAACGACAATAATAACCCACGGACCGATTGGACCAGATGAAACTAGAGACAACTTATCTAATCAACGAACCGGGTGGAAGAAAACTATACCACGAAGCAAGAAAGAAAGAACGTATCACAAGGAGGACCCAAAATGTCGAATTGAATATATCCAGCGAACCAGCCAGCTGCAAGCAAGAGACCACAACTCAGACTCCAGGTTGACCAGTCGAAATACGCGAAGGCCATCCCACAATCAACCAGTCACGTTAGAGTTGTTGTATAATGTTTAGGAGCTACATTAGCCCAGGCGAAAGAGGGTAAACTTATCCATTAAGCTCCACACTGACGACGCTTCCTCGATTGGGGATGGAACGTTTAACATGCAAATGTTAACCTCGGCGAGCAGACCAACAAACAACATAGCTTCTGAAACAAATCGCAGACGAATGGACCAAGTCGGCTTGTATCACTATTTTCTATGTCAGATGGGTTACTCCGAAAATCGGCTCAGACGTGGTGAGAATCTAGGTCCTCGTTTTGGAATGCCTTATGAATACAAATATGCTGGACCTTGCTTATATCGCCCCTAGAGTTGCTCCTCCCAATAAACTGGAAATCTTCATTGTCTTCCGGCGAAGACGTGAAGACACTTCCTCATAAATACCTCACAAGCACTGGCGCCTTCTGGCCCCAATATTATTACTGGCACATGCAGCAAAGTTGCAGGCGCCACCACGATGTCCTGCGCCATCAGGAAATTGCTTATTCAAAATACCCAAAAGATCCTAACGCTTCTTGTATGTAGCCGAACCTTTTGCTTGTCTATCAGCGAGTAAGGATTCGGGACTCTTGCAAAGAAGCAACGTATCACGTGTTGGGATATTAAATGTCCCTAGGGCGGAAGATATGGAAATGATCATGGGTTTTCTCCAATAGGATTAGGTCTAAACTCATCTTATACTCATGCTTTGAGTCAGAGTAGTACAAATACATGAATGTACGAATATATCAATGGAAATAGAAATGGGTAAAAGTATAAAACACTAGGTCATGCCCGATGGCCTAGTGAACTCTCTCATTAGGACTGAAACATATTACAAACCTACGATTTAGTTTAGTCTTCCGTTAACGCCTGAATTTGTAAATGTGTTGAATTCCACATACATCCGATTTGGTGTTCAAGTACAAATCAGGGTGGATGGGTGTTCGCGTACTGGGTTTACATGATGAGCCCCCCAAAAAACGAAACAATTAGTGGGTTGTCCGAGAGATTGCACCAACTATAGGACTAGTGTATATAAATGTGGAGCGGTGTTTGAAGGGCATTAGCATTAACGCATCCAAAAATTTGCAAAAATCGTGGGTCAGCCATGTATCTACCTAGAGTAGCGCACCAAAACAATTCAGCGCTCATTTTGTGTACACTGCTGACTGGTATGTTTGAAACGGGACCGCGCGAATTGTGAGGAACGAAGGGCTACACAGAGAGAACGGTTGTCTACGTGAGTTTAGCCTACATCATTTAGCGAGCTGGCGAATAGTGCAGGAACTTTCGCACCTTCTACTGACCATCAATGTATTTTTTTATACGAACACTGATGCCGTCACCGGAAACTGTGGAAATATAGTGAGGTCAGTCAGTAGTTCAGTTCATTTTTGTCAGCTAGTTATAAAGCTCCATCTCCCAATTTTCACCGTTCATTGAATTATGGCTAGTGCCTGAACGTCACAGCTGATTTCTCACCATCGTATACCCTCAAAGTTAATACTACACACCGATTTCTGAGCGGATGACGCTAAAGAAATGCATTATTAGGTGTTGGATTGCTCCTTGATCTGATAGTGAATATGCACTTTGCATTAAGCTCCAGCTGACTTGATGAGCGTTTGTAAAACTTTGACCTTCACGAATCGATAAACATTTGATCAATATCGCTTTTCAAAGTATGTCCAGCACATAACCGTAAGGGTGGAATGTCCTCTCCAAAATCCCAACGGTCCCCCAAAGGCAAGGGCTCGCCGAAGAGTAAGAGTTCGCCGAAAAAATCTCCAAAAGGAAATAAATCGCCAAAACACAATGCAGACGAGGATGACCAACCTTTCGTATTTGTTCCACCTCCACGTCCACCACCTCCACCAGATCCGCCAAAGGGCCCATTGCTTTCACGATTGCGTAGGCAAGTGTGGTACCCCTATGCAAATCGGATCACGTTTGAAAAAAGAGAATGGTTTTGGTCTCCCTATTGCCCCGTCATCACGAGCTGGGGTGACATATGGGTAACAGATCCGCCTCAGAGGAGAATTTTACGTTATTACTTTGATCCTGTCAGTGCAAAGGTCTCATTATGTTCACCAAATATAATAGTTCGTGGCGAGCCAAGGATGATGGTTGAGATACCAAGAACTGGACGAATGGCCGTACTTGTTACGTGTCCCACCGCAAAAAAAACCACGTTGGTGCTTTACAGTCCTATGGACCTGAAAGAAGAAGCAAAAATTGACTTCAAATATGCTGTACAAGAACCACCCTTACCTGAAATCCCTGACCTGCCTGTGGAAAGTGAGTCGAAAAGGTACGTATTGGAAGATGATTGTACACCGATAGGTCTTTGCGCCAATCGTGATCTGTTGTTCGTCCTTTTTCAACCTATTCAAAGAATCAAGCTTTTCGAGTCGGCCTACTTGAAACCGATCGATGTTCGCCTCGAAAATGCATACCCGGACGAAAGCACCTGTGTCCACTTGGCATCGTCGGGTGGTTGTGCTGCTAGTGAGGATAAACTATTCCTAGCCTGCACAAGGCCCCCCAGAGTACAGGTGTTCTGGATTTGCCGACAGATGCTGTTATCGAAAATCGATCGGGTGGACTTGACGTGGTATGCTGAGTTAGGGCTAGATCGTCTTTCCATTGGAGAGCCATTTGGTGTACAGGTCGACTCACTCGGTCTCGTTGTGGTTTCCGATTCACGTGGTGGCTACATGCGAGTGTATAACCCAGACGATAAACGCCCACCAGGACCTTGGTTGCCTTCCCTTCCTCATGGTGAAACGTGTTACATGGGCTCATGGAAAGTTGATCCTTACCAACACGTTAGACCCGGGCATTTTAGTTTGGGCAAAAACGGAACAGCGTGCGTGGTCGACCGTTGGGCTAATAAGCTTCACCTAATATGCGACCGTACGGAACTGCGCTGGTATGACGAAACCTTGCTAGCCCTGGATGATGCACTATTTATACGTCCGGTGGTCGATCCCTTAATGCCAATGCATGGATTACCCCCACCGCCAGTTATTGATCCATTTGTTGTCGGCGACTTCAGAAGAACTGCCAGCCAGATGTCTCTGGAAATACCTGAAGATGAACTACTTCCAGAGTGGCTCAAGAAGAGGTATGTGAAGGAAGAGGAGATTGAGGCCAAAACATCCTCACCAAAAGCATCGCCCAAGGGGAAGAAATCGCCGAAAGATAAGAGAAGTCCCAAATCTGGTTCACCAAAGTCGAAGTCAGCAAAGAACAAGAAGAGCAAATAATCTTTTACTAACATTCAGTTTCCATTTGATCGAAAGTTCTTCTCACTTGTATTACTCATTTTCTTCTGCACCGGCTGGACTTTGCACAAATGTGGCCGCTTTTTGTTTGAACTCAGGTGACTCCATGATGCCACTTATGTGTGAACGCGATAAAACTCTGTTCACCTCATACATAAGTTTTCCTGACTCAGATTCTGTGAAATCTTCAGGTCCTATGTTATTCGGGTTAGGTTGTGATTCATAAAGACCTTATTATTCGTTGAAACAGCCAACTATCATGTATAAGGAGAACAGCAATGCGATTCAACTTCAAAGGAGGACGGTAGATATAATCCATATCTGTCAAAAACAGTTTTCGGTCAGTAGTAGCTTTATCCTCAAAAGTCAGTGAGATTCCCATTCAGCTTTCTATTTAAAATTTTCCGCCATCAAATGTGAAGTCCATTTTCAATCTGTTTTTGGATCCCATTCAACGGTATATCCCAAATACTCAGGTAGTTAAGTCATTTTTCTCCTCAGCATCACCATCAGCAGCAGCTTTAAACCGTTAAGGGAAGCAGGTTTATTCTAGCTGCAAGAATGTCCCCGGATTGGTGCTCTTATCGTCAGTAGGATTATTATCACTGTCAATATACTGTGGATGCTACAACATTATCACAATATTATCAGCGTCACCACCAGGTTTATCACCGTGTGTCTAGAGCAAGTCAAACTGTCATTGCGTTGTTCGAGAACGGATTAATAACAGAGAACCCGAATACAGTTCAAAAATTGTGCATAACCAACTTCCCCTGTTCATCGTGTATACTGAGCCGTGTTGCTGGCAGCGAAAACTTGGGGTTATACGGTCAAAGGCTACATGGAACAGCTGGATCCACACGTCATCTACAGAATGAGTCAAGGGAACAAGATGGGACGTGACTTGTACGGATCTGACAGCCGATCGCTGGGCATCGTCCACCACATTTAGGGAGGTAGGTCGTTTTAAGTAAAGTTAGTTAAGTAAGTTAATACGTAGCCAGGTGAACAGACCAGCAGACAAGCGGTGAAATGAGCCAACAGCAGAAGAATGTCAACGGTGTCGTGTGAGTTCCATTGTATTAAAAAGAACGGTTGGGCGTTATCATGGCGCGTAATCTGAGATACACGGGATCGTCAAACGTGGGCGAGTACGGTCTGCAATGTTCTTAATATACGTACTTATTATCAAAATACAGGTTACCTTTGCGCAACGATTTTCTTCCCCAGTCCTTGTTAGGAGGGAAAACTGCGTCCGGAGAACAGCGAAAAATGACAGTAGTTGGGATTGAAAATATTGATCATCCAAAAGAGATCAATCTCAAGGCACATTTCGTGGGACCGCAGCAACTTGGTTGTGTTCGAACGAGTGAGTATATAAACTAAAAATTAGCTTGATTCAACGTTGTAGTGAGTAGCTTGCTAGAGAAAGCAACAGCCTTGCCCAAGTATATAAAGAATAATACAATATAATGCATAATAACAAGATGAGTTCGCAGAGAAACGTAAAATGCTATTACCGAAACTCTAATTGTTTTCGAAACAGAGGGTCCGAAATTCCTCATCGTGGCGGACAGATCCAAACAATAATGAGGTATCCCCGTGAATTCTGTTTCAGAGTCAACTGTGGGGCCGACTAATGCACTGACATGTACTAAATTCGTTTATCATAAGTAATACAGTAGAAGCAAGTAAGGAAGTAACTTGTAGGAACTGAAAAATGAAACAGACGAGTATTGTGAAGTCGTTATAAAGATGGTTACAATCACCGGTACAGAATAAATGGAAATTATCGGGTCAGATAGCGAAAAGCCACGGCAACATGTAGAGTACGGTTGAAGTGTTACATCTCGTAGTGATGTATAACATTTGGTATAGTAATAAAATGTAGTTTGTGTGGGATTGCACCACTTTACGTGTCTTTGACCGTGAAGTGCATCTAGTGTGAAACATTTGGCTACCCGCTTCTATTCAACAATACATCCAATCTCGGTAAAATTTCAGTGGAACGTGCTAACTAATGCACTGAGAAAGCGCTCTTTGCCAACATTCTTCTGGGTGCCAATCGTGATGAGCATTTACCAACGGCTTATTAAATTTTTGAGCAAGGAACATAATAGCTTGACCATGTGGCTTACAGACGAGTAATCTGACATAGGTGGACCACATAATTCACACCATTCGCCAATGCGAAATAGAGTTGTCGAACGGCAATGAGGGAACACGCATGTTCACGTATGCGCAGCGCCGAAGGATAGCATTCATCACGGTTAACCTACAGTAATATGTATTCTGTAGTAGACTGGTCGATCAGTAAAACCTGGGATAATAGACCCATGCGCTTTGCTGTTAAAAAGAAAATAGCGGAGAAAGACGGAGACACCATACAAGTCAGGCCGATGAGGGGTAACAAGTGAGTGCCAAGAAGCAGACCCGAGAGTTGGTAAACTGGTGGCTAACGCGGAGCATCACAATTTTTAACCCTCGTGCCCATTAGATCGAAAACATTGAGCGTAGGAGAACTATAATCTGATGATCTGGTGAGAAACAAAAAAGTAGACGCATCTGAATGACACGGAGCAGACAAGAATTGTAATCCCACAGTGTCAACTGTTGAGCACAGCACTCGGGAAGCCTTCTCCAGTGTGAACAATCTTTACCAGTCGGCTATTTGTTGGGTCAAAATAACTAGCTGATGCGTCAAGCAGTCTTTCACAATATGATCAATGTCTATGGACGAATTCCGCCATTTCATTCGGTCGAAATTCGGGATGCTTTCGCGGTAAACTCCTCGAATTTCTCATAGAATGAATGAACCTGAAACGTCCACATTTCGCGACCTTGAAAGTTGAAACCTGAACCTGTGGCATGCAGTTCGGTTGTTCAACGGCTCTAGTAGTAACCACAGTAGGCATATAACGCGAACGATGACCGTCCATAAGGACCTTGCTTGTCTTTACTTCCGCACGATGCATGGAGTCACTCAGTCGCATGCCATTCTTGGTATCTTCTTGCGCGCATTGGTATTCAACCACAATACAGGCAGAACTCTCAGCGGACACCAAAATGGCGGCCAAAAGGAACCCGATTTGGTAGTCGCAAAACCCGACAGTGATGTCAGATTGAATGGCCGTCACACTTATCGGGTCACATGGATTTTCAACTGATAAGCCAGACAAAATGTGGTATGCGTATGGTGCACATGTGTTGCGCATTCCACTCGCAACAGAGGCTGATGCATCAGGCAGTTTCGAACAATAACTGAACTATCAATAGTTTTGATTCCAACTGCGATTGCACAGAAGGGGATGACATCATTTTCACTACGGGAAGAATGCTATTACTAAGGCTATCCATTTTAGATAAGGGTAATCAAAGTAGCTCTCTGAATGCTGCATTCCACCATCCAGGAGACATCCAGTTAGGCACAGATAATCCTTCCTTACCTGGTCCAGATTACTTAGTCTATTCCTCCATTCACCATAGAAAATAAAGTAACACAGTGGTTCTCCAACGCGTTTACCCCAAATAAGGAACAGTCCTCTAAAGGTGGGTTCCGTTGACTTTACCATTTGATCGATGGGTACAACACCAGGCCCCAAAAGGAGATGGAAAGCTTTGGTGATTTAGGGGTCCTCTACATCCTAAGAGGGACTGCTGTTGATTTCAAAAGTCGGGAAACGCGACCACCGCTCGATATGACAGTTGCTTTCTGTACAGCTGTCATGAGGCCGGATTTTCGGACTTAAGCACAGCTCTACCAGTTACCTCCCAGTGAGTTTGACAATCGAAACTAACAGGGGTGGTCCCATTGTTTGTGCCTACTGCACTGAACCATGAGATAACCTAGAGTCTGCGTACAACCGTGGTTGGTGCAGCTGTTCTAGCCAACACTTCACAGCAACGGTTAGCTGAGTCAACCAATGATGGACCAGTTTATGTGGCCATTGATTCAGAGGTACTGTTCTAAGCTCTCAGACGATCGAGTCACGAGAACTGAGACAGTCCTAACCACCAAGGGTCAAATGCAGATCGGTGAGCTACGGCGAAACTGCTTCCCAGAACACAGTTCAGCTGCTGTAAAGTTGGTAAATATGACTAATCCAACCGTCACAAGTGTGAAGTCACTTTTTCCCCGAATCATACGCAAATCATGTGTAAATGGGTTGCAGGTTGTTGCCTCAGACCAAATATAAGTTGGATAACAAAATCTTGACACCAGTGACTAATCACATTCAAAAAACGCTATTTGAGAGCTCTCTGGTAGTAATCGACGACCACAAGATGCACACAGTTGCGCTCTCTTCGATGTACGTCTAACAGGGCATTACCGATGATTAGATCACAGTTATCCTTTAGAAACGAACAGGAAAGAGGGAAGGACATTAAAAGTGATCGCGATCTTGTTCCCTGGTGTGACGAAAGTTGACCTCTACTAATCATTCTGAGACAATCATGAAATTGTCCCAGCATCAGCCTCCTGTCCGTACCGAGACGACGGTTTCAACAGTCAGACAACATACTGCTAGTTGCCAGCGAACAGGTAAGCAAATTTACAGTTGTTGGGCTGATAAACACTGAGTGGATTATTGCGCTGTCGAACGCCACTCAGAGCTGGGTGAAACTAGGCAAATGTAAGTATATAAAAGTTTACTGTAGCCAAAGCTAGCCCAAGCACAGTCTAGCAAGAGACATTAATTCGGCTTTCAGCCTTTTTCAACGCTTTTCAAGCAGAGCCTGACCCAAAATTATCAAAGCATGGGAAATCCAGGCTAGTTCCGTCAAGTTCGGAAACCTTACTGTGGAGCTTCCCAACATACACAACTACGAGGCAGACACGTTTTCTCTTTTGATATTATGATATTTATACATTTTCAACTCATATTTTCTTTTGTGACTGACCGTAATTTATGCCGAAAAGTTTAAGAGTAGCTCAGAAAGAAGAATAATCCACAGGACGAGTGAACATTTCATGTGAGAAGTGGTCACTCGAGCAGTAAGCACGTGATGTAAATTCCATGATTGAAGGATGGGTGACGTCAAATACTATGTACGATCTGGTCGACCATATTGCAAATCAGTCGTTGTTAGTGAACGGTGCTAGGTCGCGAGTTCGAATCTCGATGGAGATCCACGAGGCACGCAGTGCTGATGATTCCCAATAAGGGTGAAACAACTGTACAGTGCTTTCCGGCATAGAATGGCATTAGTGGAGGCATAAATTCTCGGTGGTGTAGTGCGTTCGACTACAAGGGGAATGAAACCTGGTCAGAGAATTTGTCCAATATTTACATGGTTTCTCTAAGTGATGCAGAACTCTGAGGCCGAGCGATCAAACGGATCAAACGATGAAACACTTACTGACTGACTCCAAGAACACGATAAAGGTCTCACAATACCTCATCGTAGAATGATTTTTCTCGAAAACATAAGTTGACCTCAAGAAGTACCGATTTATTTATCCTTGCGAGAATGATATCTTAGATGGGTTCAAAAAAGAGAAAACGATTTTAGCTGCAAATATGACGTATATCATCAAAAAGTATGCCGTTGATACCGTGGCTATAAGCTGTCATATCCAAACTACGGGTATGTTCGATTATCTCATCTCTATAGAAGGGACGGACAACTTTGGTCAGGTGAAACGGGTGGTCCCGTAACTCAGGTCAAGCTACCTCAGCGGTTAAGCCACCGGAAACGGATCTACAGGTCTACAATTCGAACCCACTTACGTTCTTTCATTCTTGTTATTATTCTGGCTCCTACAGTTTCAGTTACTGAGAGTTGAAAGGACAGGGGACAAGATGGCTCAGTGGTTAGAGCGCGAATTCACTGACCGGAAGGTCCGTGGTTCGAACTCGACCTCTGCCTCTCGACTTCCCCTGCCTAGGCTTGGGCAACCTGGCAGTATCCCAGCCCTCGTGTTTCCTTCTGGTGGCATGGCACTTAGGTACCGAAAGGGCGCTACAGCTGGACGATTTTTTTAGGGTCAGACAGCTACGCATTGGTGGTAAATTGCAACAGTTTAATGTTGTCAAGATATTAGTAACCCGGTGGCGTGCACTGACGATGTGCGAAACGTTTGCAAGCTAACTACCACATGGTCAAAAGCCCGCATTTTAATGTAGTTAGTGCTGGTCACAATGCTTGGATGAATAATGTGACAAAAACGCGCCCAAGGTGACAGTTCAGAATGATGGCAAATTTTCTCGGTACCCCCGACGGATGATACCCACTGTTGCAAGGTCTCTAACCAATTTGCTGAACGAGGCCCTCAAATATCATTGACAGGTAATTGCCAAACAGCCTTTGGACTGCTTTTCTCCAGTATATGGCTGAACGTAAAAAGCTCTGCGGGGCAGATGGTGTCTCTATTGTCCCGTTTCCATCTGGCGAATTTATCAGTATTTCGACCTCCATGTACGCCACGGATTGCGTGTGTGCACCAGGTGATGTGATCACTTGCTTTTGTTGACAGTGACGTTCTGGAGTTCCAGATGATATTGAATTCTAGAAGTTAAGTGATTTTAACACACAACGAGATCTGAAACGGCAATCTCCCGGTTGGTGTTGGAGCATTACACCGTCTGGCTACAATTTGCTGATCGATGGTGTGAATCACTGATATACTTTTGTCGCGTCCAAAATGTGTGGAATTCACTCCAGCATATACCACCACCTGTCTGCGGATGAATAGCGTCGTGCGGTAAGACCAGCCAGCAATTGATAAACCGCCATTCGCAAAGATGTTGAAACTTACTGCTCCCGACAGTGAACCTGGTTAGAAAGTTTGTTTTCTGTAACCTACATTGGTCAACCTGTTAACCCATTCTTACTGATCTGTTAACGAAAAGCTCAATGCGGTTTAGCGAAGCAAGGCATATTCCATTGCGAGGTTGTTGGGTCATCAGATCTACTGGACACTATCAAAACTCCTAATGTCAGCGACTGTGGCTTCTTAATCCTTTTATGTTGTTCTCTGTGGTTCTACCTACTACTTTAACTTCCGTTCGTTTGTCTCTTCCCATCCAAACCCGTAACCTACCTCAAATAGGGCGCATGTGTTGCTTGATATTTGTAAAGGCTTCATCTATCGATAACCATCATAGTATTGGCTAAAAGGAGAGGCGGGAAAACAGTTATCGGTCGTTTGAACAGAGACTGAAGCCAATAGTGTCACTTGTCGCCTTCCGGCTAGTTCACCTTGTTGTCTAATTCCCCTAGGTCCTGCTAGGAAAAGATGGGCTTGGGATCCCAATCCGAAGCACTATCTAACGACTAACCGGGAGCAAAGAACCTAGAAATGATTGGAATTCCTGAGGAAATGGTTCAATTGGTATCCCTGGACTGTGGAGGACGCATCTAGCACACATGCGATGAATAGTGGCGATTATACCCTAAAAGAAGCATTAAGTGATGTAGCAAATATGCTTGAGGCTGAAAGCCACTGAAACAATACTTATAGGCCCGTCACTAGGGAAAACACGAACCGGACCAAGGGGTAGTCGGGCAACTGAACGGTCGACGATATGCGGCTACTGCTTACCTCGAAGAGCAGTGTAGGGCAAAATCAGTATTCACAACCTTGAGCACAATTATCCAAAAAAAGGAATTTGCAGCTGGTTACTTGACCGTTGCGTTCAACAACCCTCTACCTACAAAGAGTTCGCACTTTCGAATGAGTCAGTTCTAAGTGTGCAGGAACAGTCGTACAAACTGATTTCACATGTCTCTTCGCTGCGTTACAAGTCACCCACACTCACAAAAAACAGGCAGCACACCAGAGCAAGCGGCAAGGGCCGTCAAAGGCGTGGCCTGCCAAATTCATAATATTACCCCCAAAATCACACGCAATCCATTTGCCCTCTCTCTCCCGCTCACACATAATTCAAATTCACAGAGTTGGTGCAAGAACTATCTACTTTGAAAGACAGCTTTATCTGCGCTCAGTCAAACGGTACAAAAAACCCTCCATTTAAACTGAGAAATGGTGAGAAGTGGGATGCAAGTAAACACAGGCTAAAATAGTCAATCAGGACGCACCAGAGACGGAAGATTTATCTATCATTATTTCAGAACATTCTAAACACTTCTGAATTAGATGTCGAAATTCAGGGTCCAAACTTTGGATTTCCAACATTGTAATCAATATACTACGAAAAAAGTGGAAAGATTGTTCGTCGTTCGAACAATGATGTAAAAACTTATCACATATCAGTTTTATACACAAAAGTCTATCCTCTCTGTGAACTGCTCCCCACCCAGCTGTTCCAAAAGCGGCGTAATGGAACGGGGAACGACCCATACAGTCTAAGGGCAACAGCCAATCAGTGACATGGCAGACAGAACTCGGAGTGCGCATCCAGAGATCGATGAGGTAGCTGACAATTCCGTGTTGACCAGAACGACAGGCAAGATGAAGTGGATGAGCTCCAGCTAATCCGCTCGAAGAATCTGAAGGCACAGGAGAAGCTAAAGAACGCGGACCAAGGTGGTTGATAACGAGTTCCAGACACCCCAGCTGAAAGGAAAAATAGACTATTCATTCAGTCTGTTGATGATTGAGTGGTAAACAAAGCCGAGGTGAATTAAGATGGCACTCTGGGTTAAAAACTAAGGAGTCGCAACTGCTGATACGGAAGGGTTTATGGAGAAACGGACCTTCTCCTCAACTGGACCCCTCTCCGCTCATCATGAGACGGTAACTTCATAAAATGTGTGTGGTTGTGACCTATGCAGTTAGGTACGGTGAATGCACAGAAACTCGCCAAAAGACAACCCACTCCGTAGCAGAGTGCATACCAGCATTCTACGTCATGTAAGACCTGACGACTGATCTTGTCATCCTGGCGCCAGATGTCAATTATCCTTCTTTCGGTAGTGGTTACCGTTGTAGTGAATCAGGAGACAGATAATAAATGAATCAATTGAGCATTAAATGGCCCTTGTATTCAAGTACAGGCAAATTAACAGGTATATGGGTTCTACCAGTCAAAACAGCTCAATTAAATTTGCTGATCTTCCTATTACTTGAGTTACAACCTTAAAAGTGGATACACATGTCACGATAAAACTACGGGACCGCCCATATTTTACACCATTACTCTAGGCCCGTCGGATGGAACTGAATGAGTTTTGGCTAGCCGGTTGTAAGATACTAGCGAAACAACAAATTCGCTTATCTTTCCGCCTTTACGACAAAACGCCACTTGGTCAAGAACGGTTCAGTATGGCCGGTTATGGGAGGTAAAGGTGAAAACTGTATTAACTTGTTCTCTACTTCCTTCGTTCTGTCGGGTACGTACTTCATAGGCCATTCAAGTACACATTAGCAGATGGTGAGCCTTCAAGTTTGATTGGGTTGCACCAATAGTTTGTACTTTGCGTCTATGCATTTGACACACCCCTCCATACACCTAACTGTCACCCAGCTTGGTGCTCCTGTTGATTCCGTGGTTCTCAAATTAGGGATCTGAAGTAGACATGAAATGTCCTGCCCTGGATGACATTCATCTTTTATTCACTCCGCGTTGACTACCGACTGGCTGACACCTCTTCTTCTGTATACCACTACTACTTGGTTTGGTAGGTAGACATAGGAAGCTGTGGACTTTTAATGTCATGGAAAGATCTGAAAATTTACGTTCCGCTGCAAACCAGTTTGTATAGAAGTAATTCATTACTCATAAGGTTGCTGAAAACTCTCCGACAGCCCAGGACCGGTTTCGCCCTTTTTGAGGCTCACCAGGTAGGCGCAGTCTATACAATGTATCCAGATATCTTGAATATCGTACCCACTGAAAAATAAGGCGGTCTGGTGCAGCACATTCAGCTGCTTAAGAACATCATGAACGAGAGATTCAGCTGGGTTCCAGGTGAGTCTCCCGTCAAAACCAAACTGATATGCAAATGAGTGCATTTGACGAAAACTAGTTATCTGTTTGTAGCCAATTTCAATGTCAATTGCGGAGAATTCCCACATTGAACTGTGTGGTCCTGCCAAGTAGCAGGACATCCGAAGTCATCCACCTGCGAGCAGATGCCCGGTAAGGTCTTACCTACCGAAAAACAATCACTTCATGAACCGGGATTCTAAACATACGGGCTGACTGACATAGCTAGCAAAACTTTGATGTCATGTTTCTGAACCCCTGGTAACGGCTGACAATCCTGCTGAATAATCAGTCACCGCTGAACAAGGACATTCGAACAGGTACGGATCAACTTACAGAATCAGACCATCAGATGTGACGTGAGCTATGCTTTAGAGCATTCCATTGCACCTTGGAAGTGAACTACACAGAGGCTTTACTTGTTGCCTTAGATGGTTCGTGGATATACACAGAAATCTCGTGCTGAGCGCAGTTCTAGAAGTATGGGAAGGTAGCATTAAGTAGAAAAAATGCTGGCTTACTGGGAACGTAACGTACCTGTCCGGTTTCTGAGCACACGTGTGTTGCCTGTTGACCCAGACTGTCCCGTGCAGTGAGCTGTTTAACTGCATCAACCTGGAGCAACACATCAACCAAACAAAGCAAACCCCTTCGCAAAGCGTCAAACACAGGAAGAGTACCACAGTTATCTGGCAGGAGTCGTAATGAAGGTGCACGCTCCAGAATAAGTTGCGCAACGGTACGAACGTCTGTTGGTGACGGGGTCTGACAACAAGCCAGACAGTGTAGAACTGTCCGACCATTGGAAGTTCGCGTGAATACCATGTCTGGGGAGTGTTGCAATAGCCGAGAAACGATAGATGGAGATGCTGCACGAACAGCTACCTGCAATAAATAGAAATCAGGAATAAATGGGAAAAAGGGAGTAGTGCATACTATAGGTGAACGAAGAATCAAACAGAAGCCGCCACGTAAGTATAATTAATGTTGGTCTCGCGTTATCACCATCAACACTGACAGCATCTACAGCGTACAGCGGTAACGCTTCGCTACTGCACAACCATGCCAATTTGCTTTAACGTAGTTCTGCAGCAGAAAGAATAACAATGAGAGGCGAGCTTACTGTAAAGATTTCACCCGTCTAGACATAAGAAAACCTATTCCCCTTAGAGGGAAACTGAGCATGAACGTCAGTAAAATCGTCTCAAGGATATATTTTTAGCGTCTCCAGCTAGAATCAGGGAGTCCACGTAGACCCAATTCTTAGAGGAGGGTCGCAACAGCACCAGCAAAACTTTCCAGTCTCATTCAGTCCATCCTGCCATACTTTGTACGGAAAACGCTCTGATCGTTGGACGACAGCAAGTAACCGTGCCATTCATGTGATCCGGCAGTCTCAAGAGACGTCAGATTTCGTAGAACCAGTGGCTCTATCGAGGACTCAGCTTTCGTCCTGCCCTGATAGCGTCATTCATCTTGGAGACAATGGAATTTCGGATGATAAAAATGGCACGGTAACTTTGAGCTACGCGTAAGCTAAATAGTAGACTTGTCGCATGTGTGTGAAAAAGCTTCGTATTCCAAATTGTTCAATGAAAACGCGGATAATTCGGCGTCGTAATTCAGGCTGCCGCACATGTTCTGAATGTCTACTCTGCGCGTACGCTGCCAACAATGTTTTCCCCCAACAAAGAACCCGAATGTCTGATGTTTGCCTTGAATGAACAACCACGGGGAGAATCACGCGACCCTTAATTGTGCGATATCCCTCCTGTAGGATTTTGCTGGCTTGCACCCTGCGGTAAAATCACATGACCAGCATGTTTTCCAAAAATGCCGTAATTTTCAAGCCAGAAAATTCCCGTTTTACGTGATGGTGAAAAGAGAGTAAATACACAGACCTGCCAAATTTCGGCTTCAAAGACCTCCAGGAAGCACATAACAGGATAATGAAAAGAAAAAAGTCGAGAAAATATTACCACTCAGCTGTAGCACCCTTCCGGTGCCTAGCTGCCATGCCACCCGAAGGAAGCAAGAGGGCTGAGATACTGCCAGGTTGCCCAAGCCTAGACAGGGAAAGTCAAGATGCAGAGGTCGGGTCCGAACCACGGACCTTCCGGTCAGTAAATTCGCGCTCTAACCACTTGAGCCACCTCGCTCGCGAGAACTACTTGATTTTCAACCTCAGCCTGCCTAATGACAGACCGAAAGCGATCTGGTTCCCATCTGCCGGACACATCAATAAAGCTAGAGATTGGCTACATACCGGAGATGAAAATTCGGAAGTTGTGGCTTACCTGGGTATTTCCTGCAGTTCACATAGTGCCCCATGGCAACCTGAGCCCGCGTACACATACGACCCACGACCCCATCAAAGCCACCATCTGTTAACCCCAGAAGATTGAAAATTTACAGGATACTGGGTAGTGCTAAGGCACTGATACACCGAATTCCGAGGACCACAAGTTTCCAAAAGTTACAGAATCAAAGAAACGACGAAGTGGTTAGGAAAAAAGCTTATGATTACGGTGGTCTTCCACCGCAGATTGCCTGTTCATTTGTGCGAAACCAATTCTCCGTAACTCATCCTTCTTTCGGGTGGCATGGCAGCTATGCACTGAAAGGGTGCTACAGCTGAACTATACCCCTGAATTTCATTGGCAGAAAGATCGGTGTGTTGAGAATCATCTGTGGAATTCTGGGAGTATGATGGACGAAGAAACCACTATCCGTGTCAAGAAGAAGCCACAGACCCTAGTGTGGTCGGACGTGCCGAATGGCTTCGATGTTCAAGGTTAGCTGTCTTATCGGGTGCCGGTTGTGCGTGGGATAATGGAGACAAATAAACACAGACGATTGTAAATTACCAGGAACACGTATAAGATGAGTGCGCCAAAAACATGAGACATTCTAGATACGTAGAACAGACTGCGTTTGTCGTCTAATCTTTCTGCAGCGCGCCATTTTCTTACTAGAATTTACGAGTTTCAAACCACATAAATGATGTGACACATCATGTGACAACTGAAAGAAATTTCACCAGTTGTGGCTGTCAAACCGAAATTTTGAATGCATTTCCTAAAAGTTGAGTCGATGACTTATTGGTTCCACGAACTGATGGTAGCTGACTTGAAGGTTCGACTAACCAAAGATTCTACAGTCTGGAATTCAACGAGCTGGTCGGTCACCATCGAAATCAACATACACAGAACATGGAATTCAGTGTGAGACAAAGCTACGAAGAAACCACAATGGAGCTTTCGACGTAATGCCCTATACAGGAGTTGCAACTAAAAAGAACCCACCACCACACCTTCTGACTAAAAATAAATGCACGAAAAAACGTATTGGATTACAGGTGAAAATACATTTCCGGTTCCCATGAAACCACGTTGTGCTCACGAGCATGCGTATCAAATATGGTCCTATGGAGTACCGTCAAGTAGTAGTTCACTGTTCTTAGTATGAACTTTCAAGAACGTTATACTATGGTTAGCGGAAAACGGTCAAACAAGGGTTTGCTGTATGCGGTCAAATCTTGGAGATTAAGAATGAAGCCACTGGTGTAGACGAAGACAGTCGTAGGCCTGTGGTGGAATGTCTCATGTTTAGTGGAAATCTACTCGTTGAGCAAAAGGAGTTTTAAGCAGTTGCTTCTGGATTTATCTTGAACTTTTTGGCGTAGGTATGCTCCCTGCTTTGGAGCGGATAGATTCCCTCCGCATCGGTCATTCGACAAAATTATCAAACATTAAAACACTTGATAGGAGACAAGCACAGGTAAATTCAGGCATTGTGAGGTCAGTCTTGAAATACATTGAAGCAGACTTACATGCAAACAATTCCATCCGTCCTTATTTGTGAATGAAGGATCTGCTCCATGCTGAAGCAACAACTCCACACAATCAGTGAACCGATGCAAAGAGGGAGTTGAAATCACAGTCTGCTGATCTAACTTATTCGCACTTGCAGCGCAAGCCAACATTAAAGGGGTCCAGTCCGCACGTTTTAGAGGATCCACTGGTAGTCGGTTTGAACAAAGTAGTATTTTGACACACTCAGCAGCACCAGTTTGAGCCGCATCGTGAAGCGGCTGTTTGTTGTGATGGCTGGGTAGGACGACGTTAGCATTTTCAGTAACGGCTAGACCTACCAGCCATGATAGTCCAAGACGAGCACCTATATGTACCAGTGTATCACCCCGGTCCGACTTCCGTAGTTGCCACACATGTGGACGACTCCATGGCGGAAGTCCGGAATATAGCTTCAAGAATTCATCTTTGTCATCACATTCAACTGCCGCGAAAAGCTGTTTACTCTGAACATATTTTACTGTGAAATCCGAGACAGATGGTGGCGCGAATAACTCCGACATTCGGCGAGAGTTCTTGCTGAAGGGAAGAACAGAGAAGTATACACATGGACTACGAAGCAGACAGAAGACATGCTAGCGACCCACAAATAGATTAATCGAGGGCTGACTTTCTTACGACAAAGCGTATGCAATTTGAGGACTCTCTGTGCTAAGAAAAGTGATTGCTTCTCCCTCCTTCGACAGTAACAATAAAAAACGAACTAAAACAAGGAGCAAGGAGCATTCTTATAGTTCGAGTTGGGTGCTATGCCGGGACAAATGTTATCCAAAACACACTAGGGAGTCAAATTCTGGTGCGTCAGAATATAGATGTGTGCGCTATTTCGTTGCAGAATGTTCTGCAAATCCCATTTTCGTTCCCGTCACCTTACGTGGTGTGAGGGTTTGTGCGCCATCGTCGTCCATTGATACTCCATGTCTCGGGTATCCGTGCGACACTTGCAGCCGTCTATACTACGCGGCTGTGACTGACAGTAATCTCGCCCTCCCGGTTGGGACAAGTGTGGCGACTCACCTTTTCAGTTGAAATTGCCTGGCATTTCAGGATCAAGCCTTTAAATCAAAGATTGGAGCTGAGGACCGAGCCACTACAATCATCATTGACCAGAACACCTCTGTCTCGTTGCTGTACAACAATGTCATTTACTCGAATAAAATTTCATAATTGAAAGAGGAAAAATGTGACAGGGAGATGGACCTAGGGCTAATCTACCACAAACGTCCGAGGTGCCCACACTTCCAACACTGTTAGACAGTCTGGATAGAAAGTGACAGCATGAACGCCAGTAACATCGGCCGGCCGCTATTACGTTCAGTGCCTCCAGTTGAGCACAGGGAAGGTCACGTGGACCCTATCCTGGAAAGTGAACAGCACCAACAACATTCAAACCTTTCGTAACGTCCATCATTCCCTTCGGTCATGTCGAATTCCGTCGAAGCATGAAAGCCCTTACCAAGTTGGTAACTGCCGTCTCCCCGGATAGGAAACGCAGAACGAGACGGCCCTAACAGATATGGCTGCCACATAGCCAATGACGGTCGTGCATCAACGCTATCGCCTTCGCTACGTAGCTCTCACTCCATGGCATACCAGACAAACAGAATCATTTGGCGGCAATGAACTGATTGTACCATCACCTCCAACGTGTGGCTCTCATTTCTACGATGAACAAATCTACAGCAGCTGCAACCATTCCGGGGCACGGTTTTTAACTGAAACACTGAAAGTGGTTAGAACTGAAGGGAGCCATCTGCCAAAACTAATTGGATTTGCCAGCTGGCAAAACTTGACATGTGAAGACATTCAAAAGCTTAACCATCGATACCTTCGCAGCACAACCGAAGTTAGATGACCATAACGCCTCGCTGAAGAAAAGATGCGTCAGCAAATATATTACGACCAACAATGGTTCAAGAAGAAAATGGAGCCAGTCAGATTATGGAGGTTGGGATACGTACGATGGCCGCCTAGCTATGTAAGGCGCTGATTTGCGTGCCGAAAATTTACCGGCAAAAAGTTCGGCAGCGCGAAATGATAGTGGTCAGTTAGCGTGGGTGTTGTGGGATCTGTTCGACTTTTCGGTTGAGGGTTATGTGAATATCCTTGCACGCAGTTCGAAACCCTACACGGTATGGCACGTAACCGATCACCGTGACGAGCACGCTGTCACTCCTTGGCAGGACTACCCAACTACCCAACACTGCATTCCGTCATGAAGAGGCTGGACCTTACTCTGGTGTGGCGGTTTGTGTACCTCCAGTACCCATTGAGCTATAGTTGTAAAGGGGCTTGTCCGTGCGACACTCACATAGTCTCCAACACCAAGTTGGTCAATCAATGGTTAGAGGTCCGACCAACACAGTCTCCTGGTCCTGCAGGATGGGGGCTGGAACATGTGTAGCGAGTACTGCGAGTAATCGTATTACGAGGCGGTCTGGGGGTAAAGTCATACTGGGGGGGACAAGATGGCTCAGAGGTTATGGGGGCAAATCTACTGACCGGAAAGTCCGTAGTTCGAACCCAACCTCTGCATCTCGACTTCCCCTGTCTAGGCTTGGGCAACCCGGCAGTATCCCAGCCCTCATGCTTCCTTCGGACGGCGTGGCAGCTAGGCAAAAGGGTGTTACAGCTGAACGAAAGTCGTACTGACCACTGCGACGAGTGTGAGGGCAGTAAGGCGTTTCCCACAGGCAATCAGAATGTCCATACTTAAGGGAGCAGCGATGCTGCGTTCCTCCGAGGACGGGTTAGAAACCGCACAATCCGATCGCCCAACGGTTGACTGTGACCTCCAGCACATTATTCAATACAGTTGAAATACTTTTAAAACCGGTGATGCACAGAAGGCACCTGCTATGCGCAGATGCATTAAGATTGAGACAGTAATGTCTCACTCCCTGCGTCCTCGGGTCAGGCCGGCCCCCTACAGCCAAGTGGGTCAGACTGTTGAGTCGCTGACTCCAAGAAGGGTCCCCCGAGAAATCGTAACAACCGCTGCCTCACGGTCCAAACTTTTGAGTCAGAGGCTACGGGCAGGGTCCCCGAACAAAACCTTACACCATCCCACTGCCTTGTGGGTCAGACTTTTGAGTGGAAGGCTCAAGGTGGGGCATCTCAACCAAACCCCTTTCTTCGGCTTGGGAAACGGGGAGTATCATTCGCCCTTGCAGCACTTGGCTCACCGACCTTCCCCGACAGCACCTACCCACCCACCGAACGATAGTGTAATCAACCCACCTGCCAGTCCCCTAGACATTGTTCCGTGACCAAACCTTCACCAAGAAAAATGAAATAATAAAAAAGGTAGGAAGAGCTCAGATGTTCCACATTTCACTCCTCGGGTGCCCGGTAGAGCTGACGCAACGGCTAGTGGTATCTGCGGTGCGGGAGATGCACTTAACCCCACGGCTGAAAGCGCCTTACTAGGCTGGATCGCAGTAAACAGTCGTCTTTTGTTGTGCGGTTGTCTGGCTCAGTTAAGATTAATGCAGGTCGGTGCAGTAAACGGTGCTTATTTGTCGTAGCAGCATACACCCCGACAGACTGCAGTTCTGAGACTGAGAACGGGTTTTATCAGGATCTGTCATGACTACTTGACCTGACAGGTGATACGAGTGTCCAAGTTAAACGACTAAGCCTGGAAGAAGCACAATTAGGTGGTAGATTTGGAGTCGATGCTCAGCGTGCGGATAATGAGGAGCGACTTCTTCAGTCGTGTGCAGATCATCGTCTGATGCTTCCATCACAAACGCTCACATAGAATTACTTGGAGGCCACCAACCGCAAGACAGTCACAAACTCAATTGGACCACGGGACCATCAGTTGCCGATGAAGAGCTTCAATTCAAAGTTGTCGTTCCCTCTGGGGTACGCAACTTGACTCTGATCATGCCATTGTGCGGGTCCGGTTATCGCTTCGCTTTCTGTCAGCATTACGAGTGCCAAAGCAGAGAAACTCTCTTCATCAAATTCGACGAGTTTCACAAGCTCAAGAGTATCGACCGGACCTGAGTGGAAAGCTACTGGAAACGCACAGTCATGCGGATGACGAAGGTCGCTTGGAGGCTCAATGGAAGCGAGTTAAAGAAGCTATGCTCTCAGATTTCAGAACCGTCTGTCCAAGCCATCCGACTCGGTTAAGTGAACAGTGGACATCGCCGATATCAGCAGATCTCATTGCTGTCAGAAAGGCCATACCAGCAACTAGCGACTATGATGGCGCACGCAGGCCCCCCAAACACCAGATAATCAGGAGCTTGAAGAATGACAGAGAATGCTGGTGGATCGCGAAGACTCAGGAAATGGATGCTTGCGCTGCAGGCAACAGCTGATTCGAGCAACTGGTCAAAAGAAGGCAAGCGTCAGTAAAACAATATGCGAAAAAGTGGAACGGCAATTCAATCGCAAAATCGTCGTCTTGAGCGACAGACTGAAAACTTCATAGAACAGCTCAACCTCTGGAAGAATCCAGCGGGCCTGAACGGAATATCGACATCTGCCCGCCGTCAACAACAGAAATATAACGTAATATCACTCCTTCAATAGGACAAGGCACCTGGCCAGGATGGTCTGCATGCAGCACTCTTCAAAGAGGGTGATGAGGTACTGGTGAGCAGCCTGACGGCCGCACTGCAGAGGATTTGGAATGAAAACAGAATAGAAGTGGAATGGAGCGCCTCGACCTCAACCCAGTCATCAAAAAGGGCGCAACCAAGCCGACTGATCATCAAAAGAGCGCACTCACAACGGCTCCTACATCACAACGGAAGCGATGTCGACCGAATTCTGTTTTCGTATCATCCAAAGTAGATTTCGCATCCCGCAGAAAATTTACTACGCTTTTCGTGAATAATCATCCTGTCCGTCTGCAGCTCGATACAGCCCCAGACATCGCATTGATTTCACGTCCCAGTTGGACTGCAATTGGGAAGCCATTATTTTCTGCTCCCAACCATTGTCCACAATCTGCCTCCGGCAACAACTTTCCGCTTACTGGTGAACTTGTTTGTGATGTGTCCTCCAATAATGCACGATTTAAAGGCACTTGCCACCTCACAAATTGTCCAGATATGAATCTGCTTGATCTTGATTGGATAGATCAGTTAAATCTTTTTTGTGTCCCTCTACAGTCTGTCTGTGACAGCGTGCATCTCACACATACAAGCATATCCCAACAACTCACACGCACAATCCAATAAAAATTTTCTAATATTTTTCAAGGGGGTCTTGGGCATTGTTCCAAAGCCCAAGCCACACTTCATTTGAAGCCAAATTGCAAACCTATCCTCAGACCAGAACGCCCTGTACTTTATGCGGCTTTTGTATCTGTGGACGATGAACTCGATCGTCTCCAGACTCCACGTGTTATCCAGCCCGGACAGCTCCCACTGTTGTGGTCAAGAAGACGAATGGGGAGATCAGGATTTGTGCTCATTATTCCACAGGCTTGAATGCTGCACTCGATTCAAACCAGTATCCTCCCCAGTTCCAGAAGACCTGTTTACCAACCTCAATGGAGGAACTTGCTTTGTTAAACGATCTAGCTGATGCTTATTTACAAACCGAGGTTGCGAATGACTCCAAGGATCTTCTAACCATTAACATGCGCCGTGGTCTTTCCCAGTTCAATCGTCTTCAGTTTGGAGCAAAAACGGCACCAACCATATCCCAAAAAATAATGAACGCTATGCTTAATGGGTTAACAGGCGTCGTGGCGTACTTGGAGGACATCATTGTGGCAGCCACTTATCAGCAAGAACGCCATCGCTTAACCTCAGTACTTGGTCAAATCCAGGAATACGACTTTCATCTCCAAGGGGGAAATGTGCATTCTTTTTTACGTCTACCAAATATTTCGGTTCTATTTTCGATAAATATGGCCGTCATTCTGACCCGGGCAACAGTGATGCAATTCAGGGAATGCCACCACTGACGGATGTGTCCTCACTGTGATCTCTCAACGGGTTGGTGAGCCATAACAGTACTTTTCTACCAGATTTGCTCCGTGTTCGTGGTCCCCTCAACCATCTCTTAAAAAAGGATGTTCCCTGGAATTGGTCACCTCAGTGTCAATCAGCTTTCGATACAGTTAAAGCACTATCGTCAGGCCTGCTGATTACACATTACAACCCATCTATGGACATCATTCTAGCGTCAGATGCATCCAACCATGGAATCGAGGCAGTCAATTCCCACAGACTTCCTGATGCATCTGAAAAAGCCATCGCCCATGCAGCCCGAACGCAAATACAGCCAAATAGAAAAAGAAGCACTTGCAATCGTATTTGCCGTCAAGAAATTTCACAAAATGATTTACGGTCGCCATTTCGCACTCCTTACCGATCACAAACCACTCGTCAGCATTTTCGGTTCGAAGAAATGCGCTCCGGTATACACGGCAAATCGTCTCCAGCACTGGGCGACCATTCTCCTTGGCTATGATTTTTCAATCAAATAACAGTCTACGGATACCATTGGCCAGGCAGACGCTTTATTAAGACTGATGGACTCACAACGACAGTCGACAGAAGATACAGTTGTGGCTTCCATTTCCGTAGAACCGGGGGTTTGCACTGTAATCGCCGCATCCAGTCGAGCCCAGATGTGACCCCGTGCTCTAACAAGTATTACACTATCAGCGAACACGCTGGCCATCGTCAGTGACACGCGACATTCAGTCCCTATTCCATCGACGATTTTCTCTATCTGAAGTCGATCGTTGCCTTCTCTTTGGTGAACGTGTTATAATACCAGCCAAACTGCAGGCGCGGGTACTAAAGCAGGTGCGTTTCCGACACCCAGGCATCAACCGCATGAAAGACTTGAAGCGAAGTTATGTATACTGGCCGGGTATAGACAAACAGCTAGAACTTGTGCAGTCCTGTTCAAAATGTCAGTGTTCTGTAAAACCACCGCGGAAGAC
>SJOL01009809.1:2851-24835 GCA_004794785.1 Opisthorchis felineus
CAAGTCTGAACAAACTAGCACAAGAATGCCAATTTATCTACAAAAATTCTTACTGTGTTTATAGAATAATAAATTTAAGATCACGGTGGAGGAATGGGGATATTTAGTACCTAAAACCTGAATTCCCACTTATTTTTCAATAAAATCGCTCGGTGCATCACAAAATCAGCACAAAAATCACACATGAACAAGATTAGTAAACCACAAACAAGCACAATTAAAAATTTAAATGCGTTGCAATGATGTGAAAAAAATTTCGTTGGCATGCTGATGGTCTATGGCAATCTTGAGGATCCGGTCTTCCACTCTTAATCGTTTTCGAGAAGTCTTAGGTGCGCTTTCATGTGTCAGCAAGCTAGACACCTGTGAAAAAAGTTCAGACAGCAAAATTAATACATAGTGTTGAGTGATTCACTTGAAAGCGTGGGACTCCAGACACTCAGGACAGTGCACTTATTTACTATTTCCATTAACTAGAACAAACGTGTTCAGGAGGATTTTACAATCGACGTCAGAAATCGGACCTAACTGGTTAGCAGAACTGAGAATGTTAGAAAATGCAAGGTCCAATTTTTTTCGTACCTGCGGTCGATGGGCCAAAAAGATCAACCGGTTTTGTATGCAGTCAGAAAGCCAAAGGTTCCTAGACCTTAGTAGTAATACAACTTATCATTTGCTGTAATTTTCTAGAGAGAAGACTGAAAGTTACCTCGTTTCATGGCTGACTTTAACAATAATAATTTAATGATTAAATCCAATGTTGTCAAGGTCGTAGATTTGTTGAGAACTGAGAAAGTCGTCCGATTCGTGCACCAGATGATAGGTCCACCGTAGCGATGTACTAGGTAGAATGGCGGAATAGTGCACCCAGTCTGACTAGAGAGATGTCAGTTTTATACAGTGGACAAACAAATGGTAGAACAGGGAAGGATTAAGAGACAAATTACGACAGCGCCTTGTACATACATTATACTGCACTTTCACAGAGTGCTTGTGACCCTCAACTAAGTGACACGTTGACAGCTTAACGAAATCTAGAACTCTCTTCAGATGAATAGCATCTACGACTGTCGAGAATTTCTAAGGAAACACTAATGTTGAGTAACCAACCATAACGCTGTGCATCTAGGTTGGATGTTGACAAACGTCTTTATGATGTTGACGGAACCGGAATGAAGACTGAATTGACCGGAAATAGCGGCTTCATCTATGGATAAGTAAACTATGAAGACATGTTATATTGCGTTCTAATCATGACCCAGAGCAAAAGCAGCCGAGTGCTGTGGTCTGGGAGGTCGTCCTAGTCTGAAAAGTATAAAAGTTGGTAGTGAGGTTCTCAGTAGAATTTGAGTGTGTTTGCAAGGGGTGAAAGCTGATACATGATCCTTAAGCCCAACTTCCCCAGAGACGACCACTTTTTCATCTATTCATATTTCACGAATGGTGGATGGACTCAGAATTGTTGGCGAAACTTTACTGAAAAGGTTGCTAAGAGCTCTTCGACAGCCAGCTACCGATTTCTCCCTATTCGGAATTCACTGGTTGAACATTTTCCCAGCTTCCGCCAATCCTATGTTCTACTTAAAAGACTTGGTTGGGATTCGGATGAGTCTTATTTAAAACCAAATTAATTTGCAGATGAGTGTATTTTACGAGTCATGGATCTGTTGTGTAGCAGAGATACTTAAACTCAGCAATAGGTCCGTGCTTGATGTGCTGACGACAGAGTAATGGACCACTGACTGATTTGTAAACGATTTCCGTAAAATCCGTACAAAGGGAGAGATTTTACCATAAGATCTCTAGCAAAACAATGATAGAAACCATAGGTTATCTCGTACCGAAAGGAAGTCCTTAGAAGTATACGAGAAATGATTCGGGAATATTGAGGCTGAATTTTAGGACATAAAGGCGAAAGCGGAAATTGCTAACAACTTTACAATGTCGAGGAATCTGACGAATCACCTGTAGATGCTACTGAAACCACGGTGTTGAACGGTTGGATTCGTATCAAATAAAGGAGACGAATGAGGATCTGAATTTCGGATGACCCTTTAAATACTAAACAACTGTGTATACGGTTGCCATACCTAAATAATAACTGTGAGGACTTTGGGCATGAGAATACCTTCTACAGTTAGTAAGCGTAAGCTGTAAGCTCGCATTTGTACGCATTGTTGACGTTGGTCTAAAGTTTAAAAATTGCCACTTTCAAACGAAATGTCGCTCCCAAAAGATAAACCGGTTGAACAATTAAGCCAGAGATTTTTATTTTCTGTTGAGCCATCCAACAGTTTCCCACTGCTCATTCCCTAACGACCATGAAGTATCGAAATAATACGGAAAAAATCGATTTCGATAACAGGCTGGCGAGTCTCAGACAAAGAAGTTAGAATATTTTTAATGGCCTTGCACTAAAACTCACAGTTAATTTCAAGCAAGTCTGTCCAACAGAGTATGACCGAGAATTTGTAAAATAATCTGATCCTTAAGTTCACATACTTCCGGACGTGTCATACTGTACAGTGATCTGTGTAAAAGCTTCCACGCAAAAAGTCGTGTACGGCAAGGATGCTCACTGCTATACATTTTCGTCAATTTCGCCATCAACGAAATAAGGAGACGAACATTGGAAAGTCATGAAATTCCCGGTGCTTGGAACCTTGCCGGTGAAAACCTTGTCACTCTGGAGTACGCAGATGGAATTGTCCAAATATTTGAAGACGAAGAGAAAGTACAAGCATTGTTGAATAAACTGAACACCGTCATATTATTCTTCAACGTGCGCACTGCATCTACAAAGTGCCGAATCGTGCTTCATAACGTGCAGTATCCAAAAATACTTTTTGCAATTCAAAAAGAAACACTAGAGGATGTGGAGAATCTTATACTGGTAATTGCATCTGCTCTGATGGAAGTGTACCGGATGAAGGCAGTGCACGAATCTTGAAGGTTCGTCTGCTAGTTTGCGTCACATGAGTACCGAAGAGAGTGATCTGTATTCGGAGCCCTTGTATTTAGTATCGAGTCCAGAGAAAATAGTGGATTGTGTACACGAAGTGAATCCACAGAAAATAAGTTAGGTTTCAGGAAGCCACATTATTCGCCAAAATAAATGCACAGACCACTGGCTAGTAGTATGTTTATTTGGGGGGTTGGCAGATTCCCGCGGAGTTTTGAACCGATATCTGGCCTTACATTACAATCACTATTTTTGCTAAACGTTCAGTGCACACTTGTCACGCAGGAACAGGTAAGCCTTCGTTTAGGCTGATTGGAGAGTAGGATCATGTCACTCGTTTCATATGGCGTTAAGAACAAGAGCTATTTAGATTGTCAGCATCTAACCAAAATTACAAGTTGATTTCAGGTAAGCGAAACCCCTGGCTTTTGATCCGGTGACAAGTAATCTGCTCACTGAGCCTGAAAGATTGCGAAAGCCTCGCTAACACACAAGGAGAAGTTGCCAGTTCCTGTTTGTCTGCCCCTTTATCTTCGTTAGGACACAATTTTGCTCCCATTTTTACGAGTTTTAATCAAACAGAGTGAAAACAGGCGTCAGCATACTACTGTAACTTATTTGCAACGAAAAAGCAGAATTTTTCCTTTAGATTACAGAGCTTGTTTGAGTTCCCCGAAAGCAAGCGTCTTGTTGATGGCCAGGTTAATAAACACATACTACCATTCGAAGTGGTTTGTGTAGCAGACAGAAAGCAAGTTGTATATCAATGCCGAATATGACTACTCGGTTATTCCTCATGCAGTTACTTATCGATGGATAGATTTTCTTAATTTTTCAAAAGTACATGGAGTCCCAAATAATCCGTGTACCAGGGTCAGGTTAAGAATGTTCAGAGAGAATGTTATGAACTAAGCCGGGAGCATTTGAGACCAGTTGAGGTCACTTAGCTCCATAAACAAACGTACTATTCAACAGACCACGGCTTCTGCAATAGGGGAGTGTGTTTTAATGAAATGACGCATAGTCAGGCGGATGTAATCGATTTCTGCATTTCGGAGCAAAATTTACCTGAAACACCACGAAAAATCATTGTTTTTCAGACTACCGATTTTCGAGGGTACCATAGAAATTATTTTGGAAAGAAAATCGCTGAACCGCATTCTACACAAGTCGGAGCTATGAAACAGACCTAAATTGATCTGAACATTGATAAACGGTCACAAAGGCGCATTAGTGAATAAGCGGTTAACTCGCCTGGCTCGTAAGCCGCAGAACTTCGGTCCCAATCTTGTTGCGTTTTACTATGGAAGAGACCAAGGGCTGTTATTTTCAGCCTAGTGTCAACGGAAAAGAGTGCTCGGGTTAGGGTGGAATGATCACCTCTCAGAAGAGCAGCACGAACTACAACTTTGAACAAAGGTCAATAAGTTTCTGGAAGAAGCATACTGTTCACGGAACGGCTTTTGTAAAGCACATTCAGTTGAAGGACATCATAAAGACATCATAAAGACAAGAGCTGCAGCCGGGATTCAGCTGTGTCTTCTGGTAGTACCTACTTAACTTAGAAGTACGGGCATTTCGTCAAAAGCCTCAATGGTTTGCCGAAACGGATATATATATATATATATATATATATATATATATATATATATATATGGATAGGTTCAATCCCTTTTATTTATCAGCTAGAGAAGCGCACTGTCACATCGAGTAGGTATCTTCATATTTTTGACCAAAAGAATTATATCCGTATGAAACTTTTGTCCGAAAACTGACCATTCACAGCCGTATAGCATCACCTGAGGCTTATTGAAATATCGGCGCATTTCGTCTGTAGGTAGTGGTTGTGTTCAATCCAAACGAATGGACATGGTGTGCCTGTCAGTTTAATTGAATTTGTCGTTGGCACATCATGTTTTACCTGTCTGATATAGCGTTATTAAACAACCCTCATGTAAATGAACGTCTCAAACGCGCTTGTGTGCATTGATGAAGTCGAGTCTGAGCAGAAAGCTATCATTTGATGCCACATCATTTGTTGCCTTGGTAACCAGTGTCATTTCCATAATCATATGATGCACTTAGATCGTAGGCTGGATTCGAGATTAGCAGTGGTGACTGTATGAAAGTCGACTAATATTGTATAGACATATCAGGGAAACCTTGTTGTTCTTACAAACAACTGACACACAAAACTGAGCCAGAAAAACTTGAGAAGGTAACGACAGTGCACCAGCAATAATACAAATATATTTTACACTTACGTTTACTGTATTACATGGAGATCACGTGAATTCTACCGAATCACGCATTTGTATTCAGAAGTAGGTGCTTCTTCTATGACTAAGTACCAGCTGCCTCGTTGATGAAATGTAAGTGAACTATTCAGCTAGATGACTGCTTACCGTAGTAATAAGTTAGCACGAGATAAGTGAAGAGGCTATTGAGACGTGCAAGTAAAACTTAATAAGCTGAGAGCAGACGTCTCTGCATGGTTAACCTCAGAATTACCACAACAGACAGACGGTTTGTAAACGTTTATGGCGAACAGCCGGAACAGGCGCTGGGTCTAAATGCTTCTCCTCAATCCATGATATTGGAAACTCAATAAAAACAGAAGTCTGACGTATGCACATGGACGTCCACACAACTTTTCAAAAGAATTGCCTGTCATTTTCTTCTTCCGGAAAGATCATTTCTTGCTTTGTTATTCTCATTTCCACAGTGCTGGTGTTTGGAAGGAAATACTCTACTCAATAATGGGGCGCAGAACGTTGAATGAATTCGGAAATTCACTGATATTTGTCGATGAGGTATGTAATACACTTCAATAGCATCATTGAATATTCTACGTTTTTGACTTTGTCAGGATGTGTGGAATTTATGGAATTAGAGTTTACATCATCTTCACTTGAAGGACATTTCTCATGCTCCAATCTGATCATTTTAGTTAGTCCAACCAAAAGACCGGAAGCACCGGACTCCCTATTTTTTCTTATTGGATCTCATCAGAACTGCATAACCTTGGTAAATCTTTGAACTCAGAAAATGTTACTTACAAGGAAACCGCACTACTACTGCTGGACCAACACACGTTGGACAAATCGGGCTAACCAATTCACAATGTGTTTGCACATTGAGCGATGTGCTTGGTGTGCCCAACGCCTCAAACAACGACTGAGTAATTGTTCCAGCTGGGTCTTTCAGCTCATCCGCATATTTTGCAACCACAGTGTAGGTGATAAAATTTGGACTTATGGTCTCCGAATGGGGACGTAAGGGTTTGATTTGAAATAATGGGAAGTAGGGTAGGCTCGATGCTTTACCTAGTTGTGAGCTTGTCTGCCTAGACTGAGAGCCGGACTGCAATCTAATCGGAAGCCCAGGCGAGCCAATCCACAACCGAGATTGAGTTCACCCTAAATGAGAGAATTCCATCATCAGTACTGCTTTAGGGAGAAAGCTGCCCACGTGATACAACCGGTTCCACTAGGTTTTTCATCGAAGACAATGACAACAGGTCTAAATAACCCGGAATTGTGTACCTATGTATCTTCTTTTCTGTTTGTCAGGACTTTATTGCATTTGGTACTGTCACCCTCTTTGTACATTCTATAGTCGTTCAAGTACACATTGTGCCGAACTTAATCCTACTTACTGTTCATAAGGGGGCATACTTGTTTCTATAAATTTATCCGGTAATAAATAACAGTAGAGGAGCTTTGTTCGAAAAGTTCGTTGATTTTGCAACGATCATCCATCTCTGGACTTTTTTTTTGATATTAGGCTTCGAACAGAAATGAACACTTCCCCGGGTTTCAGTTGTCAACCTACTTCGGAGCTTAAGGCCGTAGTTCGAAGGCAGCGTAGATGTCAATAACCGAAGACAACAGTAATTTGTGTGTTCAGTCAGCTGAAGAACACGCTTGGATGCTCAAATTTGCCGTGTTGTCGTTGGACAAAAAGGAATACAAAACGTGAAACAATTTGAATGATTACTGCAGAAGAGGAATAAATTCCTGCTTAAACCGTGAGAACTACCTAGGCATGAATTCGGGTTCTACCTGATATATTTAGCAAATATCTAGCAGGACCCTAGATAACTCATCCACTTAAGAAATTTCGTCCCTACAGAGACTCACCATTTAGGCGTAGTGGGGTCTAGCACACTGTTATTCGAGTGAGCTTCAGATCCTTGTATTTTGAACCTTTAATGCAGCTATTACTTTGCGCGTCTGATGAATTTCATTTACATGTGAGAGTTGGTTATATCCCACTGTTGGCCTATTCTGACAATAATCTGACTGTTGGTAGCACCAGAATATTTAATAATTTCAATCCAGACTTCATCCTGTAAGTAAAATCAGTCATCAAAAGCACCGTACAGCTATTTCACCTTTACTGGGAATCATTAGCAGTGCGAATCTCACGAGTTTTCAGAACGACTAATGTTCGCAAAGTTCTGGCTAGTTGTAGAAGACCAAACCGTTCAGCCCCAACTGGCTGATCAGCAGTACGGCTAACTCATACTTGGGATTCAGCGCTAGACTTCCCGCAATCACGGGATTCACAGGGCTTGTTGACTGGCTCCTTAGATGACAAGTTATCAGATAGAAGTTTCAATAGCCGCTCTTAATTACCAGATTTTTCAAAGTTCTGATAAAGAAATTACTTGAAGGCTGCCACAATAGCGGAATTATATATATACATGCATACAAAAACCTACATAAAGGGTTAACCGGTAGCCGGATCGGATATACGGGTCAGCTGTGGTCACAACTCTTGGCACCTGTGCGCCGTTGGCAAGCCACAAGTGGCTTGTTGTGTGCCAAATGCTAACGGTGGTCAGAAGCAGTCAGCAAACATGCAGAGGCCGAAATATGGTGACACAACCATGGTTACCAGAACCGATTCTCTTACACCATGATAATGGCACCATCTCCAACGTTGCTCTAGAATACCACCAACCTATTAAATAGATTATCCTGGCACTGCTGTCTGGAGCGTTCATACTACGAAATGTTTAGCGTGTAGGGGTTATGTTTGTTTGTCGGATAGCTACTATCCCCTCCATCTTATCATGTGTCAGTTGACTCAACCAGTTGTTGCTCGGCATTTTAGGATCTCTACCTACTTGCCACACTTTTTGCGCGGCACATGGGGTAGAGTGATCTTTCTTGCCAACAACTTTCCCATCTGACCCTGGATGATGGACACCTTGTGCCTTATGTGTGAGCCTAGGCTATGCTATCGTTTGCCTCACCCTGAAGAACATGGGCATTGTTTGTCCCTTTTGCAGATCCTGGTCCTTACACCCGTGTTTGAATGCCTAAAATTCTGACCTACCTTAGGGATCGTCTCATCTGACTAAAAAACCATTGACGGCACGCCTACTTGTGGAATGTTTTTCTATTCCACATCTGTCGATCGCAGTTTTATATTTGTGATCATAATCTCAAAGACAAGCGGTAATAAAGTAAAGAAACCCATGGTTATGAGTCCGATTCGGTGCTGCCATATGCGCATGCAAACTGTGTAGGTGTATCCAGCTTGGTCGCTTTCGACATCATACAACACTTTACTACATTGTGCCCCCTTTGTCGTAACACACTTCAGGTCCATGCATTTAACCATTTGGCTGACCGTCAGTTCGTTTCAAGTTTTTTCAGAACCTGAAACAGGGATCACAATTAATTATGTTTAATTGAGTTCTGACGCATTAACCAGACTTCTGTTTTCATCAAGTTTGTTTACCATTTGCTGACTTACCACGGATGAGGAACTTTGGAGGGTGTACTACTACCACCCTTCGATGGAGAATTTTAAGCGATCACAGCCCAGTGAGTTGTGGATTCTGCATGTTTTCAAAGGTGCTTATAAGCAGCCGAAACACCTGTGTGACGGTAGCATTCGTACTCCATATTTTTCTGCCCATCCACGCAGACCGCCGTCTTTTGAATGGCCAGCGATTGATTTGACACTGTGGAATGGACACGCTTTTGAACTTGTCACTTCTACCGTCATGACAAGAACTACTCACAAAGTATGGTATTGGGTTCCGAAGATTGCGAAGAAGTTTAGAATTTTTACTCACTGGGCAGTTTTGCACAATTTTTCAATTTTTGCTCGTTCGCTGGAAAGGTCAAATCACACAGCCATGAGAAGTATCACCATTTCGAATTCCACACAAATTTTGCATCCAGGCTGTTGTCTTGCGGGTTAGCAGAATAATGAGCCTAAATGACACGGATAGCAGCCAACCTGCTTTCACATTAATGTTGCAAAATGCTGCACAGTCCATTTGTAAAGTTGAAAAAACAACGAACTTTACCAGCCTAGCGAATTCAGTGGTATAGGTACAGCAGGTTTCTACGGCATGTAGCCTGTTAAATTACTTGACTAAAACGTGAACTTTTAGACATAAACGGTAAATTTGTGGGTAAATCTCAGCTGACTACTGACGAATAATTTGAGTGTATACCTTGTATATTCTATAAAACAGGTTGAGAAACGGTGGTGTTTTTGTAAACGTACGAGCATGGGATGGGATGCTTACGCATTCAGATTTACAACAAACTAGAAAACCCGTAAAATCCAACCTTCCTATCACGATTTTACGTGTAATGCTTCGCACTTGAGCTTCCCACAACAGTGCTATATCGTGAGGATCGCTGGTAGTTTCTCAAGAAGTGTAACCCTGCGGTAGGGCAAGAAGCATGAATTTCCAGGACATGTTAGAACTTGCTGAACTACTACTAAGGACTGCAACATGCCTATCTTTGTCTCGTAAATCACTATCCAAATGACACACAGAACTGTTGAACTTTGAAAATTAGTCGACAAAAGTCCCAGGTTCTACATCACATGTCCTGTTTCGTACTTTACTCTGCTTTCACTACATCCGATTCATTTTGCTCGTGTTTTGCCGTCAGCTTCAGTTGAAAAATGGTTCTCAATGGCTATTTGCATTCGATCCGTTCGGTTGGACTGTAACTAATCTAACCTAGGTATCTTGGTGATCATGATAAATTTTGTTACGTTTCCTCGTCTGACGCCATATGTCACTGTTCCATGATGGATACCGATGGTTGGGTTTCCACCACACACAAACTGGTCTAGTTAGTGGCTAAACGCAGTAAGCACAACGGGGGGAATGCTACCAAATGTAAATGTGTTTTCCATTCTGGTTTTGGCGTATTCTTGTTGAGAACAAACGATTCGAATTCAACACAGGCGTCGGCTGTCGCATTCAGTTAATTTTTTTTGGCGAAAAATCGTTGATTTGTTTTTTTTCCAGCAGAGTGCATCTCCGTCTGTTCGCCACTCAAAAGCAGAGGGCCAAAATATGGACCAGTCTAATTTTACTTCGGAATTCAGCCCATGAGCCGGAATGATATTGGTATATAGGGCAGTCATAAATCACATAGTGGCTCCAGTGATAGAAAAGTCAGGTAGTCTCATCAATGAGAATACCCAACTCACGACAGTGTAAAAAATTCTGACACTGATTGTTTGGGATAATTAAGAGATATATCGGCAGCAATGGGTGAGACGCGGGGGTTGAATAAATTTAAACTTGGTCACACCATTCCGCAGTAATAATAAGTATGGTGCTGCCATCATCAACTACAAATGAAATGCTGTGTATTTTCTCCATCCTAATTGGTAATCGAACTGCTTTGCGACTGACTACGAGATCCATCTCAAGCTGAAATCGATCCTGGCTTAGCCACGCATAAGCAGATCCAGTAAGTATAGAATGTGGAGGTAAACGACGAAACATGTCACACCAAATGCTTCATTAAATTGCCCTACGGACAATGACATTTTCCTTTTCAAGTGGACTTCATGTGAAGGAAGAAGAAAGTAAACAAAGGTGGTCCTTTGCGGTTGGTCTTCATGACCTACAAACCAACTATTTACATGATGCTGCCTACTAATCAGTGTGAGTCTGAATGACATTAAAGCACGCATAATTTTTAAGAAGGGGAAAATTATATGGATCATATAGTTCAGTTCCATGGACCCTTCTGTCACTTGTTCCGTGCTAGGGATGGAGGAAAGTGAGTGGACCACCAATAAAGGGAAGATCGTTTATCGTTTGGTTCAGGCAAATCGGCCTACACGGAAGTATCATGGCCGAAAGTGTCCTCAAAGAAAGGCTAAGATTGCGTCAGGAGATCTGCGGTTAATGAACATCATCACATTGTTTCGTGCTGTCGCTCGGCGGATCGAGAAAGTTGTCAGCAATTGAAGTATTATGCATACATCACACTCCGATGTTCCAGTGAGCTGCAGGATGTGGAGACAAACATGACGCGTCTTCGGAATACAGGACCCGGCAAACGGAATTGGCACACAACGAACGGGTCATTACTCTAAGCTATGTAGATGGAACTTCCGCCCATATTTGAACTGAATACGTTTGCCTGTTTGACTGGCCGCAGTAAACGACTGATCTGGAAATTAATATTCTGGATACAAATTACTTCCATCGTCCACTGACTTACTTGCCTCCCCCTTTTAAAAAAGATATGCCCGTGAATAAAAGTCATTGTTTTCACGTGGTTTCCGGGCTAAATCGTACGGGGCTTTCGTCTTGTCAGCAAAGCCAATCCATGCTGAAAAGCCCACAAGCACCATATAACGGTTTCATACATATTGTGTATCATCGTCACTGTGCTTCTCATTAAAACCTGGGGAGACTTTAACCCACAGCTCTCCGGCTTGTAGCTGGAACTCCAGACCTTTCGACGATGAGCTGCTGATCAGCAGCGTGCTTAACCCGTACTTAGACAGGACATAGCACTATACCTACTTCAGTCACAGAAACCATATCAAGTGGTCATCTTTTGACCAGCCCCTTGAGTGATAACTTCACAGTGTCATTCGCTTTGTGAAATTATTATTCTCCTGAGCTACCTGCAGAATGACGTTAGTATGAGAAGATTTGGCAATTTTTAACTGAGACTTCGTTCTTTCAGTGAAGTCAGTCTATACTGAAAATTCGGGGAGCACTGTATAGCTGCTTCACCCCATTAACAGATGAGCGAGATGCTTACCGTCAGCGATTCTCAACAAGGATGAAACAAGTTAGCAGTTTTCTTGCCCTTTCAGTCCTGGCGGATCTTACTCCCAGGATTAAATTTCGACTCAGACTCCAAAAACTATTCACCACCCCGAAGCAGTGAAATTTGGTAGTGGCCAAAACACCCGCGAACATGAATTGCTGCCATACAGCATACCATACACTGCAAAGACAACTAAAGGGTTTTCCGCCTGTCCAGGCCTTAACAAGCCTTGCATTTATTCGTGTGAAAGCGTACTTGGGTGTTGCACCTGGAGACTGCGGGTTAAAATGACCCTGGAGACTGGTGAGACGTGCAGTTTCGGTGATTCCAAAAGAGCATGAAGCAGAGGTATAGTGATTCGCGCTTCCAAGGACTAGACAAAATCCCTTTTGAAACCACACTGCTCAGAATATACGGGCGAGCTGGAGGCCACTGGTGACAACGAAAGGTCAGATTAGACAGCCCCTTTAACACTAGGTTTCACAGAAAATACAGCAACAAGAGATCTAGCTTTCCGCTCATCTCTTTTGAATAGACCCCTTGCACGGATGCTTATGAAGTAAAGACTATATATGGTTTTAGGTTGCAAGACCAACAAGCTTGTACACAAAGCAGAGTTTTAATCCGTAAATGTTAAACTCGCTGGGTGTGGCTAGCGCCACATCTAACGGTGGCTCAATGAACTGTATGTTTTCTTAGAGTACTTGCTTCCGGCCAATTTCCGATGCAAACAAATTGCTAAGTGCTTTTTTGAACCAATCGATTCACTCAATTTTGAAGTGAGAAAGTCCACTGTTAAACCTAGAAAACTCATTGACAAAAACTGTCCAAGCCCAATTTCTAAAGTGTCTTTGCGGATGTGTAGACCATTTTCGAGAAGTCACGTATAAGATTATTTGCCTTTGGGAATTAAACACCATTAAGACACGTATTCTATCGGATTGTGTTGATGTGACCTTAGTACAATACATAGAGATTTGTTCCGCAAGAGGATCATTTTCATCAGACTAGGCTGGTTAACTGGAAGTGCCATTTCAGCCGTCCCAAAAGGATAACTTGATTTCAGGCAGGTAATAGTAAGGAAGTTGTCACTCAGCACGGTTGAATACGGATTAAGTCAGCGAACATAATTACAACTGATACGCTGAGGGGTGCTTGAAAAAATACTGATAGAAGCTAAAGCAAGAAGACTAATGCAACAGTATGCGGTCGACATTTGTTACAATCTGAGCGCCAAACAACATTCTATTCAAAACCTAGGTAAAGAAACTGTGCACGGACAGTAAAACTCCCCAGAACCAAAAGCGCCAACCGGACCACTGGATCACATGCATATAACTGAACATCCTTTCACTCAGGTTAGTCGTCAATATGACAGAAGATTTAACACCAGAATGAGCAACTTGCAGGATCTTTGGTCACATTTGAAACGGAACGGCTTCTTCGATGACTGCGATCGTCATTTCAAATTAGCAAATTTTCCACATCTCCCGCGAATTTCGTTATACCGATAGATCTGTCTGCAGAAGAACAGTGAGATAAAAGCAATAAGGTCGATAAGAATGATGGGATCATCATATTCAAATTCGATCATGGGGGAGTTTATGGTACCCTTATGAAGACACTCTAAATCTGTCAATCACAAGGCAACAAAAATAGCACAATGCACACAATAACTGACGATTTTCGCAGTAAGATTCGCCTTTTGTGGACGGTGAGGTCATTGGTGGTCAGTATTAGTTGAGTGGAACACCGCGTTTTCACCCCGTGTTTTAAATACATGTGCGCTGTCCGCAAACTGCTGTTTTTTTCACTCGACTGGTTCACTGCAAAGCTTCTCTGACCTCGTCGGACTGGACATTAGAACACATTAAACATGTCCGTGGTGCGCCTTAACTGATCAACACAATCCATTTTACGGGCGCTCTCTTGCCGTGCCGCGTAACTGCACCATTGCCTTTGGAGTCTCATAGCAACGTTCCCATGAGAAACGGTGTAAAAAAGAAATTTGACTGTCTTACTGAGGGTTACAACCTCCAAGCAAGGTTGATCTTATATACCTAGTCAACTTGGCTGAAATGTGTAGTCGACCTTCTATCTATGACGTACATGGCTGGTGTAGTCAACAACCATCGGCTGAATAATGTAGCAAGTCAAACATTTCCACAGAGATCCCATTAATGCGGCTTTCATGCCCGATAATGTGGGTACCTGTGCTTTGTTTTACGCTGTATCGGTTGCCCATCCAGCTGCGATATGACCACAAAAGATAAAGTAAATTTGGGTAGTACGATTCTCGTAAGCGCATAGTAGTATGAGTTGGAACGAATAATAGGTGGGTACGGCAGACAGGCGCGTAATTTAAGTTGTTGATCGTATGACTTGACAAGAACACAGGTCTTCAAGGAAGAATCCATATAAATGTAGCCAACCAGCTACACATTATTCGTGAAGAAATGCAATGGTATGCACTTGAGATCGGTTGGGAATTTGTCCAGGGGTTTCAGCTGCTATCTAGCTGTTTGCCTTAAATGTGTATTAGACTGAAGACCTGCTACATTAATACCACGGACAACGTGCACACCCAACTTAGACTCCTTAATGCACGCCAAAACACGTGCTTTTTAGGTATCAATCGATTGTCCCATCCTAGCTTTCCGTGTTCCCTGGCAACGCCGCTCAAATGTAACCGCCGACATCATCGGGCGTGAAGCTCGTATTTCGCGCTGTTCCTACAAATAATACGAAGTAGGCCCGGATTTACAAGAATCCTATCTCTGTTACCGAAGTGAGCCAATGGGCCTGGAATAATCCGACTCGACGGTTCTGAGCAGTCAATTACACTTGAAAGCTTTATAAATATACTGTTCCACCGTTTAACTGTCAGTTTGTTTCACTAGCGGTAGTTGTAGGGACGACAATTAAAAACCAAAAGGGCAGACCGACTGTCAACACGAACGAATCATGGGTTTCAGCATGCGGTTATTGCGTAGAGTCGAAGTATCAAAAATGACTGGTAAAGCAGTAGTTATGCAGCTTGCAAGAAAGAACGTCCATGAAAGACGAACTGAGACCTGAATACTTGTCCTGAGGTTTTCTCAGTAAGTGGGATTGTTGGTGTGCGCAGTATAAAACACTGGTTGCCACCTGACTTCTAGAGGCAGCTAAGTTGTCCTGATAATTTCTGACCATTTTAAGCGCTGTTGACATAAAGTACCCATTGGGAGCAATGTGTTATTCCGGGATCTTGGCTCAAAAACACAAAGTTCTGCCTGAGCAGCACATGGATGCGGTGAAATTCACTCGTAGTAAGCATTGCTCCAGGCTGACCGTATTTGTGGACCGTCTTCTGTCTCTTATAATGGGAGTTCCAGCACTCCTGACCGTAAACCTTGGTCAGTGTTTGCCTGTCACCAGCTACAAATTTTCAGGCTTGAGATTTTTCAAACGTAACCGCTATAGTAGGATGCCTTCATCCTGATGAGAGTCCACTTAAAACATCATCTAGGAGGTCAGTTCTTCTCGAAAATCCCTGACAACAGTCAACATGGGCGATTTCAACTGTTCCTTTTTTCAATGTATTATGGTAATGGTTTTCTTTCGTTGATATCTATTCATGTGAGGAACCTACAACAGATCAGTGATTCACAGACAGCGTGGAAAGAAAGCAGGAGTGCGTTATAAAACACTTATCTCATTCAGTTTGCTCCGTTGAATTCCAGACACAGGAATGATTTTTAGCTGTATTAGACTCACTTAGGCATACGGCTTTCAACAGTTCTAGGCCGTAGGGAGTACCTACTGGTGTTCTTCTCTCAGTCATCTTATTATCTTAGCAAGTTGTCCAGTCGTTTCTCTCACCAAAATTCTTATATCAGGTATGCAAGGACACTCAACGCGCTTGTGAAAACGGGAGAGTCAAACTCAACCATCAGAGCAATGGATGAGGAAATGGGACTCAGTGTGGAGGCAAAATGGCAGGGGTCACAGAGAGGTGAACGGAGGGGTCAAGTCTCAAGGCTAAAAGGATGTACACCAGTCAGAAAACAAGTCGGCAAAAAGGCTACTACATATGCTCACCCAGAAGACCAGTGCTAGGTCAAGGTCGACCCGGGTCGGTAGACTCCGTAGCAGTCCGTATGCGCGCAACAATCCAGCACTTCCACTAACAACGCACTGATGATGTCGCTTCGACCGGTGATAAAACGTTTGAGCTGGACAGTTTGGTAGCAATAAACTAGCCAACTGCCATCATTACAACATGAACTGTCATTATTTTTTTCAAATGCAAAAAATGAGTACGTTTATTTCCTAAAACAAGCTAACCGTACTGTAGTCTCAAGCCCTTATGGCAAGTGGGATCAACCCACCTACAACATGACCATGCACAGCAACAACTCTTAAGTAGCCAGTTTCGATTCACCTCATAAAACTACTGTTATGTACCTCTAATGAATTCTTTTCAAATTTTCGGCAATAAAACTAGTGAGTATTTCTTTAGCAGCAACACTATTCCTTTAGCACTAAAGAATAAGCAGTAACTACACTACAGCGAACGTTTCCGATCAGGCTTTTCAGTGATTACTGCAAGAGGGGCTTAATTCAACCCACTTCATGTGACTGGGTAACAAAATACTATAACTTTGTTGCTCATACACACTTTTCAGTATCTACAAGACAACTTTCTCACTTGACCGCCTACCCAAGTGTTTATTCAGGTTGATGAAAGATACAAAACTACTATATATTCACGCTTTTCATTCTTTTTATCCCACACGAACGAACTGATATGATTGGCACTGATACGGAAATCTTGGAAGTTCTCTGGTGTTATTTTGGGCGCCAAGAATCACTTCATTTCAAATATTCTAGTCCTCACTCAGCAGAACTTTAATAGGGCTATTATCTCTTTCAAGTCGGATGTAAAAAGTGGCATTCTTGAGGGGGACATAGTTAAGCCATGGTTGAAAAAATCCCCATAGAAATGGTTTACGAGGTTTTGATTTCAGAGAAAAAAGTAGTCAAAGTTATGATTAAATTACGGCCGCTGAACACTTATATGCAACAATTATACGTATAGGGTCAGTCAAAATATATACGTAGGTTAACTGAGGAACACTTGTAGGCAGGCGAAGTTTGGTGGCTTGTTTGTACGGTGATTTGACACGATGTCAATTTCCACTGGAGGGCTCCCGCGAAACTCTCAGTCCGCTCAGCGTGTACTTCTAAATCAAGACATCTTGGGCAAATAAGGGACTTTTTGCATGCTTTAGACGGTTACACTAACTCAGGTTACTACGGATTTCCTCATCGATTTCAGAAATGTAATAATCAACAAGATGTAAATACAACTGCCTGCGCACTGCGATCGTGTTAGATCACTGTATCTGGCGGGCATGCTGTAGCTGAAAAATTCCTCGTCACGCAGTACTTGGACGGAAATGTTCAGTTTCTCCGGTATTGCCAAATTGCGTACGACAGTAACACACATTTAAACCCAAGCTGGCTGACAGTCAAGTGCCAATATGTATTACTAGTTTATTGATGCCAATCACGATGGTAATAGTGAACCTAGCTGATGAATCATCTCAGTCACTTTCAGAGGTGCATCTCTTTCGAATATCCAGGAAGCAAGGCACAGAACGGTCGCATGCACATTTTTACCGGATAATCCGCTTGCATGTGATCTTGGCTTGCAAAGTCCGTTAAGGCACATAAATCCTCAGCTTGGTAAGTCAATAGTAGCACATCTTAATATTACAACTGACTGGCGTGGTAAGGCCTTCAGTGAGGAGGTCAAGCAAGTTACGCGACTTGAAATTGCTTAAAATCTCCCTTGAATACAAGGCGTTCCGTAGATCGCATAGCAGTGGTTGAGGACCTCCTGCCCATTCGTTTTGTGAGCCAACCTCAACTGGCTTTTTTGGTGCAAGGGACGCGTGGAAGATGCAGTGAGAATGCAGATTAACCGGTAACCACCCTGGTAAGGTGAAGTAGAAAATGACAGACTATAGAAGCCTAATATACCGGGGCCCTTACAATGAATTCCTAAAGTTCACCTCAGCACTGAGGAATTCTGAACATTGAGTCGAAGAACTGGTGGCTTAGGAACGCCTAATGGTTGCTGATCAGTTCACCGGTTTTCGCAGTTTATGGAAGAATACCGTCAGGGTCATCGAAGAACTAAACTACAAGCTGAGTAGGACGTGCTCGATACGCTAAATGCAGTTATACATCCAATACTTTTGTATTTTTAAATGCTTGAAAATAGTCAAAATCAGTAAACAAAACGATCGCTGTTTAATAAGGTTTGTGCTGGACAACAAGCCGAACCCATTTTAAATGCCCGAGTGGCGAGGTATCATTGCCATAGCAATCGCATTGATGGTTCACAAGGAAATATTCTTTCGTTATTTTCGTTCAAGAAGAAACAGTTATCCAGCCCTACCGATTGTTGCTATAACTCTAAGTGAGCAGGTGACATCAATACGGGTTCTCCCTGGTTATGCTCAGAAGTACGTTGATTTACAAACCGCATTGAATGGACAACAGATTTCCCAGAGTTTTGGCTGCCCGACTAACCTCGAGTTGGCCACCGTTGCTTTTTTACTGCAGACACTAATCGTCCTCTTTCTGGGTTTGGGTGCCACGACAGTATCCCAGCCCACGTACAACCATTAGACCTACAACTGCATTAACAATACTGTCATGCCACGTTGTTCATTGTGTGGTGACGTCAGCTTGATCGGCTTATTCGCTGCATACAACAGGGCGGATAAGTGAAGACATGCGATTGCTGATATCTGCCATTTTCTCCATAGTCATCTTTTAATCACAACGTGTTCCACCTAACATTCACTCTTATGTAGACCCCAGCTGTATGCATGTCGAACAAGGACCTAGTAAACTGACACGTATCACACCACCACTCGTAACTACCACTCCTCGTCTGCATTTCATAGCCCATTTTCGTTTTTCTCCTGCATCGTTTAACTTGAAAACTCTAACAGAGTCTGCAAACAAGCTGCTCTTGTGCACACTCTAGATACCCCATTGATTGGCATCTGCTTCATCTCTGAAACACGAATTCAGGATCCAAGTACGGTTACTGAGCTTACGGCACCCTCCATATCTAGACAGTGCAGTCTATCAAATTCGAGTGATTCCGAAGTTTCTACAGCGAGTTTAACCCTTGTTAGTTTGGCGGGCTGAGGCTTTATGGTTCGACTGGGTACCTGTAAACACCCGACTCTCTGCTATTTAACTTTCCCCTTCGATAAAACGCGCGCCAGCCGAAATAGTAAATGTTTGATGTTTGTCGTGTCAAGTAATGCACCAACGAAGAGTTGATCCGATTCACTGAAAAAACGCCCATCGAGAACTGACCACCACCTTGTCCAACACGAAGAGCCCGGAAACATTCATAACAGCAAAAGATTTCAATGCACAGTTGGAATGAAACCTTTCATCATAAGCATTCCTTAGTGGCCTATTTAGTCTGGCGCCCTCCCACCGCTGAGCAGGATTGGAGTGAAAATATCCACATTGACAGTAAGTGGGCTGTAATATGGCTACACATAACGCCAAATATTCTGCTTGTGGTATTTTTGGACGGGTAGAGGGAAGCCACTACATCCCAGAGCAATGGCTATCACTTCTTGATGAGAGGCGCTCTAACTCTTGGTCTCAAAGGAGAATTCTGCTAGGCGGGATAGAACCAGAATTTTCAAGGAAGAAGTCTAAGTGGCTGGAATTGCACGGAGCCTGTTTTAGCTGATCCACAGAACAGGACCTAAAAGACCCCCGGCAAGTGAGTTCATGGAAAATTATTTTGGAAACCTAATAAATAATAGAAACCAGCATCTAGATCGCTGGGTGGAGTATGTTCAACAACAAGTTACCTGCTACTCTGCCCCTATACCTGTGACTTTCATTCTACGCACTCATTCTGAATTGTGGTCTGTGAACTTAGGTCCCCTCATTTGGTAAATACTAACATACCTTCCTGCCTCGGAGCGCCATCAAACTGCTGGGCCAGATGCGCGCTGTTCAAAGATGGAGAGCAATCTTTCTGTTCGACCTTGGCAAAGTTGTTCGAAGATTGTATTCCATAGAATTACAGAAAATCATATCAATGTTCAAGAGGATTCATGAACCGACTGTCCCAACCATAGCGTCACACCACCGACCATCAGTCGCCGCTTTCTTTAACTTTAAAGGGACCTTCTTTTCCGTGGGTAGATAGGCTCTTCTATACACTTTAGCCAGAAGGAGATGCCTTGAAATCCGCAAACATTTTTTGTACCCCGTTTTTCTATACCTCCGATTGGGTTTGGAGTGAACAATAAACTGCATACAAGCTGCCTCATAGCCAGTGGAGTTCATCAGGGCTGTCCTCTCTGTTTTGCTCGAATTTGCCACCAACTTGCCCATGGAGTGTACACCGCACAGGACCATGAATCAGGGTAGAGGGGTTAATAAATTTGGATTCTGCGCACTACATTGTTTTGTTGTTTGAATGTTATTTGTTTGAAGAGAATGCCGGATGTGATCACATGTTTCAGCATACGTTTTGCCCTTTCAAAGTGCAAAGTATCGCCTTTCCCTATCGTCGTCTGTTTCTTTGAAACGTCAGAATGAAGAGCTTGGGTTTGTTGGGGGGTTCACATATCCTGGCAGCTACGTAAACCGTGGTAGGGCTATGGCATGTAAAGTCAATGCACGAATAACGTCGCCATGGGCAGCGTTCACTAATTCGCATCACTTGTGGCATCAGAAATGAATCTGGCTGAAGCCAAAGGGCCGTATTTACAAGGCATCTGTAAGAGCAGTCTTATGTTTGTGAGACTTGGCTCCTCAGATCAAAAAAATTCAGGCATCTCTAAACTTTTGGTCACCGGTGTCCCCGCAAGATTTACGTGGCTGCAGCCTATACGCAACGAGGTACTGCCTAAAAGAGTAATTGATGGGAAATCTGAATCTTTAGAGCAGGTGAGTAAGCTTACTAGACTGAGGAAGTTGTGGCATGTATTACGTATGCCCAATCACCGTTTACTCAAGAAAGATTGGTTTTTTGTTTGTTAGTCAAGGCTTCACAAGGGACGGGCTATGAGATGACAACATGGAACGAAAGTGGCTATAGTCAAGCTGAATCTTAAGGATTCCTCACGTCTTCCTGGCTCGTGCTTACGTGAGTTTGCATGCATGTGGTTGAAAACCATGCAGGACATGACGCGCAGTCAAATCCGCTGTTGCACCACTTTATAGCCAGACTGTCTAGCTAAAGTTCGTCTGTCTTCGTGTGCTGGGCTTACTTCAGTTGCAGTTCGCGAAGGACACAGAGTCACTTTCGCTGATGGCGCCTCAATTCGACAAAATGCTCGGGTGCACTTTTTCTAATGCCGTCAAAAGTTGTGGACAAATTATTTCTAATAGATTTCCTTAAAGACCCAGGGTTTTCCGCACTAAGTCCCTATTTCCTTCCACTGTTTGCCAAGGATTTTTTCCTTCGCTATATATGACTGTCAAGAGCCAGTATGTGATTCGAGTTTGTCGCTGTCAATCACAATGATGAAACTTTACACTAGTTTAAGCCGATTATCCTCAGCCATAAAAGATCATTAACAAAACTGTGACCAAACTCAGTATATGGTAATGTGTTGAAATATTGGTAGCTCCGGTGAGTTTATACGTTATTGGTCAGGTGGCTGCTGATCTGTTCGCCGAGCTTGGCAATTGGCTTGCAAACGTTTCGTCACCATACGAGGAGACATCATCAGTGCGCAGTTGAGTGGGTACTTCTTTCTTGCCTGCGTGCGGTTACATAGCATTTGAAGACTATCTGTTATCTCCTAACGTGATTGGCTACTTGGGAGGTAACGATTTTTGTGAATCTATTGGTCCGTTTCTAATCTTTGTTGCGTTGTGGTCTGCGTTCCTTTGTGTTGATTG
>SJOL01009809.1:29089-203946 GCA_004794785.1 Opisthorchis felineus
GATTCTGATCTCAAACTTGGTGAAAATTACTATAAGATAAAAAAGGAAGCAACATACTGAACAAACAAAATCTTTATATGATAGTAGTTCTTGTCTGTGTCAATAGTTCGTTTTCTAGAAGGCAAAATTTTGGTTTTAATGACAAACGTTTGGTTTTAATCTCCTCATCTTTCGTTATGTCTAGACTAATCCGGTCCACAAAGAACTCAATTGCAGACTATCAACTGGTAGACAATGATTAATACCCTAGCAAACCGGCCGTTAGGCGACGGTCAAATAAGTGACCGTTTGATTGCGCAAACAGCATTCACGCTATACAATAATGAATAATGATTTTGCTTCTTTCCGAATCGACATCCCACTGTCGGCTTTATTGAAACAGATGCAGAGAAAAGTGCAGGAGGGAGAGAGTTATTGGAACGGAAAAAGTTTACAAAAAGTATTCCGCACCCGAAGCTTGATCATATGTATGTAGAGAAAAATGCATCGGCCACAAAAATTTTTGTAAAACAATAAATTTGCAGCGACAAATTTAACACAATTATGATTGTCCAAAGTGAAAGGGTTAAAGAGCGGTTACATTCGCAAATAAAAGACACTGGATTAACATGAGTGTTTAGCACGTCGAAATAAATGAATCGTAATGAGTGGATGGGTTCGCGTACTTTTTGCCTGTTTTCGTGTTGGCAATCTGTTAGGAAGCTTAGATAATGTTGCTGTTGACTGAGGTACCCAAGGAAGAATGAGGTTATCTGGATTTTAATGAGAACGAGTCCACTTCAGGGTGGATTCGTGACTAATGGAGGATATTGTTTTGGACCCCCTACTAAAGTGGCTACTCTCTGGGAGATTTCTCTCAAAAAGCGTATTGTTTTTGAAAAATACCGAGAAGAGATCCAAGACTATCCTGCATGGCAGACAGTTAATCCTTTTAGAGCTTTCGTTGAAATAAATAGTCTTGGACTGGTTTGTTTTTTCACGACGTTCCAGTAATCGCTTGTGAGCGTGTCCGTATTGTTCTGCTGGGTCTACTTTGCAGAAGTAGTTGTCGATAATTTTCCAGTGGTATCTATTTTTGACCCATCTCACAAGAAGTAGTAAGTGGTAGCTTAACATCCTTGCGGAAATAATGTCCTGGTAATTAGGAAAAGCCAAAAGGATAAGGAGATAAAGCCCACTTCGGAAAAATCGAGCGAGACCTGGGAGTGTACACGTTTGAGCAACAATGAACTAAATAGTCCTGACCATCTTGTCGGAGTCCCTAGAGCACCTAGACGTCCTCCGCAAGCTTTATCAAACCATATCTATACGCACATCGACGGCCAAACTTTAGCTGGAAAGTCCGGTCTAGAATCATCGACGCGGAGGCAACTGAGATAAGTAACCCGCCCCGTCGCTTGCACTGGCGGCAGCTAAAAAGGCTCGTAAACGGCATGGCAATCAGTTTGACGGTGAATTCTTTTGTTTAGGGTTACATTGCTTTGACCTGTGCCCCATAAACTTTTATCAGACAAGGGGTGGAAGGAGTAAACAACATTTTCCTTGAGTATGTGAGGTCAACCAGCTCAGTTTGATAAGCTTTCCATATTATCCTGGCGATTCGGATCAATTTTCAGCTACTCGCTTATTCAAAACTTTTTTAAACATGCTTCAACGCGGGTATCGCTAGGACTTTCTTCATCGCCCTAACACATATATTAAAATATGTGGTTTTGGAGTTATGCAAAGTGCAAAGTCTGCCGGTTCACGGGATCTTTGGTATCCTACATCACCAACAATCTACCCAGATGACCCCGACGAACCGGAAGATCCCACGAAACATCAACCGACATACCTCACTGAGTTGACAAGGTGAACCGGTTAAAGTGCCCAGTTTATTTTTTTACTTGCTCGGTCGGCCTTCTCACAAGATCTCATCATGATTATGAAAAGATTAACTCATTTATAGCCGTGTGAGTTCATTAGAAGTGAACATTGGGTAAATCACGGCGGTGAATGAATGGCTGCCTAAGTACACATAAGGCGCATGTCTCAATATGCTTATTTATGGGAAATGTGATATCAGACACTCATGATGTTTCATGTCCAGTCTTTTGGTGGACCTGCAGAAAATGAATACTTCTGAAGTATGTCTGCGAAGTCACACAGCCTTTAAAGGCTGTTAATTTCACATAGCCAGAGCCCATCTCCGATCACACGAATTGTAGAAAAGAACATACAGTTTTGCGCACCGTCACCAAGGTACAGTCATGGAACTACCAAAACAGACTTTGTGGGGTACGTTCATCCCGTACTAATCGAAACAGCAGGCTGCGGTATGTCCACAGCCTGGTAATTTACATCAAACTGTTCAACCAATTACCGGACCATTGTGCGAGTTTTCATGCTGTGAAAACTGATGACAATTTGCTCTATTCTAAGATGAAAAACTGAATCAATTATCCACCTGAAAAAATGAATTCCAGTAGTAGCTTATCGTTGGCTTTGCTTCAGAAACATAAAGTAAGTAACATTTGAGTAACAAAAGACAAGTGGACAGAAAATTATGGAGGCTTCAGAACGTCTGAAACTTTGAAATAATTCTATGGGTCGTCACTGATGTTTCGTGAGTAAAGAGTAGAAATTTCAGTGTGGAATCTAAAATCAACAATGTGAACCTCACTAATAAAGAACTACTGTCAGTGACAACTTTAGCCTTTAGATTGTTTGGAGCGAACTGGATCTCCAACTCATAACCGTTCAGAGAATATTTGAAGAATCCAACGTACACTACGGATGAACATCCCATCCGTAGAGGCTACACACAGCTAAACGTCATCGACAAATCGGTGAATCAGCCAGCGCAGTTGACTACAGCGGTTAAGTAACAGTTTCCAAGACAACGACATCAATAAAAATTTAAGATTTAGTAGCATGAGATTTATACCTTCGCTCTGTTAGTTCTAAAAAGTGTGTGCCGATAATTTGCAAGCCCCAAGAATGAGAGTTGTTAGCTAGCGATTGGCTATTAATGCTTCCTTTACCCTCGCTGGGATTATGTCTGTAATAACCAACGCATATTCATATGGCCACATTTCTGTGCAAACTGCTTGAAATCAACGAATAAATAGATGCTGCAATCTGCTTGGAAATAGTTGTCTTGCGTGCGCAAAAAAACGTAGCGTAAGTCGTGCAACACGAGAACGAGATTTTCAAACATTGTCCTCTTCTACTGGAATCTAGGACCAAAATTTCGTTACCATGGCAACACTGATTTTTATTACCAGCTTTTTTTCCACCATTTTGCTCAGAGGCAACGAGGTCGAAGGTGGGTCAGATTACTTCGTTAAAAGACCACAAAAGCATATGGTGGAAAAGATGAGAAAACCGTGTGCGGGTACTCAGATATACACAACGCAAACAAAGATATAGCTGACGTCCCGTCCAAAGGGGATGCCTGAAATGTTTGCACTCCGTACGCTTGTTACTGTTCCAGGTTACCCAAGTACTGCCTCTAAATCGTCAACAAAAACAATATTCTTTGAGTACTTGCCGATTGACAACGTCAGATCGAGTTTAGGCCATAAATTAAGACACGGATAGCTTTTTATTCTACCTTCCTGGTCAGTGTCTTAGTATCTTCGTAAGTTAAAAAAAAACTCGGTACTGTAATTCACATTAGAAAATACCCTAAGAATAAACTCCGGAAATCGATGTTTACAACCAGGTTGCGATTTGCCAAAAAAACAGGAAGTCTCATCAAGCTGCTTGTTTTTAAAAATTTTCTGCCCCAGATTTCGATCGATACCAGGTGTGCATGTCTCTTTTCCTGCTCTTCGCCCTTTTTATCTTTTGTGCAGCCTTACGGAAAATTTTGGCTTCAGTCTGTTCACTGAAAATGTGCCTCCTTATTATTAGGAGTTATAGACCATTTAATCTTGTTTCTTAATATCCTAGGAATATTTAGTGGTTACCTGTGCACCAGAAAATACGTACGTGTAAACCGATTATCGTGCTCTGGTTTTATCCATTTTTAATTCCTTGGATTAGGATTCCTGTGTGAATAATATACATTTATAAGTATTATATACATTAGGCTACTGAGAATTCGATGGATGAACCAGTGGATAAATAACGTGTGACCTAGTGTGTGTTCACTTATCCTCAAACTGGATGGAAAAGGGAAGGGAGCTTGAGATAAGAAAAAATCATCGGCGAACAAGTTGTTGTTGGTCCAGTTTATCTGATAACTGAACCATTCAGTCTTCATCTTCACTGATTCCTTTTTTGTTGAGGCTAGCTGAGAATCAATTCTTAAGTATTTCAGATGAAAGAGCGTCCCTGTTGTTGCTTTCAGGCCCGTTCCCGCAGTTTTTGACATACCACCAACATTCAAGCAGACTAAGCGCATCATGTTTTAAATGTATGCAAGTGGTTGGATTTCGTACGCTTTTCAAGGTAACCCCGTCGGTTATCTATGGCATGGGTTTCAAAATTTCGGTGTAGAAAACATTTTGAAGCCAAACGATTTAACGAAACCGTACCATAACGAACATCTAGACGATGAAATGAAAGCCACCGAACTAACGGCGTAGAATAATGCAACGGAATATAACTTTTTAAAACTAGGTTTATAAATGCGGTGAAAGGGTATAGCTAGTTAGATTACTTTTTGGGCTGTAGTTAAGTTCAAATTCGTCTCTCCCAACTGTAGCACTTTGTTCATCCATATGATTGTTTTTACATCCCTTCACTATCCTCCCTGCTGATTAGCGAAACTTGTCGCAAGTTTTGCGACAGTTATTTGTATTTGGTGTGGTGCACTGTCCCACGGTACTTAAGTCGAAATCTAAATGGGTATCTGTGGGAGAAGTTTTGCAGCGTGCATTTGCGTATCAGAAGGATATGTGCTGTAGAAATGATTCTACATTGACGGCTGATCACCGTCAATGAGCATACCTTATTGCGGTGTGGTCGTAAATTTGACTTAGAAAAATCATCACCACACTCCTCGTTATCTCCGTCATTGGCATCGTTACCCACACCTCCGGGGCCCCATCGTTATTATAGTGATTTTTTGCCTGAACGTCATCCTCGTCTTGCCTTCGTTGTCGATACCACCATTCCACGTGTCATCCTCATCCATTTCTGTTTCGTCACAATCTGATTGGGTCTGTTCGTGTCTCTGATTTATCTGATGACTGGGGCGCCGGGTGACGATCAGTAGTCAAGCGGCAGTGCAAAACCCATGTAGGCTGATTCATTTCTAAAAGATCTTGAGACAACTAATCGGATGGCCTTGGATTTATAAACCGGATTCAAGTGACTTATTAAACTTTCGGCTCTAATTTGCTGAATATTGCCCCTGTTTAACGTAAAGCCAATGACTTTTATCAGTCAGTATGCATTTATATCCACTAGTTCTGATGCCAATGCAAGAACGCGATATGTTATTCCCGCAAAATATCGCACACGGTGTCACAACAATGACAGTAGAGTCAAAAGCAGTCCATCCACGTAACGAAACCGGAAACAAAAACTTCTTTAGCATATGGTATGGCATTTGAGAGAGCAATTTAAGTTACCAAGAGCGTTCCAGGTGGTAGAGCGGACAGCTATGTATCTTCTGCTCTTATGCTGTAGTCAGAAAAAAAAGCAAAAAACATGTGGTTAGGTCAAATACAACCAAGTCTAGCACTTTAACGAGGGTAGGAACTGTGCTGGGATATTGACCTTGGGAAGAAACTGGAGGTATTTCACTGTTTCGTCGTGTTGCCTAAGTTAGTATGACTAATAAACAAAAAACAATTCGTGTATTCTGTTTAGAATCTCTAGAGTGTGAGGAGTCGTCTTTTTACTCCAAGTTGGGTTAGTTAGCAAGACGTGTACTCAGGATATTTCAGATGAATTTTTAGCTTTCATGATGCCATTGGAACAATTATTAAGTGTTTAAAAATGCCACGAGGGTAAACAACCTTCTAGAAGTCAGTGAATGTTTTCTAGGGTAAACTTTTGGCTTACATCACAGGCGATAAACCAAGCAAAGTCTAAATTTAAAAGTTCTTTAAAGCTAAACGGAGGGAAAAAGTAATGCTTACATCATAATCTGTGGTCAAAACATGGCATGAAAAATTATCCTTATGCTTTAAACATGACTTTGGATTAAAAGTCAAGTAAAAAATTCCAAGGAAAAGGGACATCTTGCCTACCGTGTATTCAAGCGGTTATAAGTTGCTATGTATGCGAGTTACCGTGTGCTGCTAATTTGCAAAAACATTCAATGGCTTTCGAACGGAAATGTGACAGGGAGTTTTTGAAATTGGAGATGAGTTTGTCCTTTGTTGAATGTGACATAACGCTGAATTTTATCGTGTTTTTAATCACCCCAGATTCCCGTATATAAATTTTCTGGTGTACATATGGTATATTCTAATAAGGTGCATGGTAAGGGGATAGTTACTCCAGTTGCACTAAACACTCGGAAGGGCTTATTCCTGACCTGAATTTTGCAAAAAATCCTATTTGATTGGAACGCCCCCTCTAGTAGAGTGGCTTTGTAAGTGAGGCATTATGGAGTACTTAATGTAATGTACAACTTCGGACACCTCAGATAATAGTTGTATGGCACCAAGAACACGTACTGTTTAAAGTGATCCAGGCCAACGCACCATTAAACCAATGCAACGTGTGAAGTGAACTGCTTCAAGCTCGCTGAAAACAAAATAGTTTCATGAATAGGTAAACGTGCACTTGAGTTCGGGTCTTCTGGACTAGTCCCAAGAATTTTACTTTGCAATTTGTGGGTTTTCAGTTTACACAGACCAGTTATAAACCCCAACTGACAGGCCATTACTGCAATGTATGCACTGTTAAAGCGCTACCGGGCAAATCAACCCCTAGTGTTGGTTCCTATCGACTGAATCTACCGAGTTAAAAAGCATGATCAAAAAGCAAGGTTTAAACCTCGGCACCAGTCAAAAAGTTGGCTTTCAGAAGTCACCCATCCAGTACGCTCTGAAATTTTTCTACATTGTGTGTCACAGAATTATGGCAACAAAAACAAAGGAATGTCTTTCAAGTAAGGTTAATTGAATATCAGATAGATTCTAGATTATCCTGATGTTTTCATGTTAGCTGCAATTCACAAAACTGGTTATCCCTAACTGGTAATTCTGCTTTTACCTTAAGACAGCTCATTGCATTATGATCGGGAACTATGGAGGCAAGCAATGTTGGCGGTGTTTTCCTGTTGATTTATTACTATTCTGCTGCATTTCAGGGACAACTGGGCACGTGATGCCTTGTGCAAAGTAGGCTTTTAAATTGTTGCAGCGTTACTAACAACAGCCCAGTAGGAAGGGAATTCGAATGAGTCACATTGCGAGTTGTATTCTAAAGCTAGCATGTTCCGTTAGATGGCTCCTGCACTTTTTCACATCGATTGTTTGTATGTGGCTAACCGCCAGCACAAGCAACCTGGCGTCAGATGATTTATGTTGTTTTTCATGGAGCTAAAAATCAATGTTTCCGGGGGAACGGTTTTCTTTTAAAAGTCTAAATTCCAATAAACGAGGTCAGTATGTGAAAATCTCGTTTTTGTGTTAAGCGATTTACACTACGTTCTTTGGAGCACTCAATATACAATCATTTCCGAGCAGATTGTAGAATGGATTTACTAGTGGACTTGAAGCACTTTGCACGGTGATCTTGCCATATGAGAATGCTTGCATGTTGGATATTCTCTGATCATTTCGAATTTTCATATACCCCTTCACAACTCTTTCCTTTGAGCCTACTTACACAAACCTAATTAGGTGCGAAATTTTAAGCTTTGAATAATCTTGAATATTGCTCACGTGATAAAGCTCCGGTCATTTTAGAGTATTTTGTCTGTTTTTTCGGACCTACATAAGCCGCTGCAAATCTAGGACAGTGCAGTTGGAAAGCTAAAAATATATAAAGCCTGAGACATTTTCTCACTTCTGCTATCGTCACATACATATAAACATCGCATTTACACCGTGTGTGAAGTTGGTGGTAGTGAGTTCACGAAACATGTTTACTAAGAGTGTCGGCTTCATATTTATAAACACCCTTTTGCAGTAATCTGTACAGTATTTGCGCGCACAGTAGTACAGTGCAAAGTGTATAGTATATAAATAGTATATAGTATTTGCGAGGCGTGTAAACATATTGATGAATTGCAAGGGATGGCTTGCTTGAGTCGTTATTCCAAAGTCTAAAGTTTCCAAGTCTAATTAGAAGGGAATTTTGCAACCAAATCTGCCATGTAATGCTGCGCAAACGATGTATGGGCGGAATATTGCCTTTGGAAGCCTGCACCCATTTTGAAAATATTAACAAAAATGTTACCGTTTTGCATCCAAACTTTTCAACAAAGCCCTATCATTTTTAGAGATCTTTATCAGCGGACGCTCAGGAGACAACCTTACGTGTTTCGTGTATCGTAATCCAACGTGGATTAGGCATGATTTATAGTTTCCAAGTTTGACTCTCGCTGCTCATAATTAATATATAATGATGCGCACTTTGTTCGGCCGCACCAGACGTGTGCGTACACCCGAGGGGAAAAGTTCGTGAAAAACACTGATACCCCACGGCCATCCAAAGAAGTGTTTTAATATTCACAGCAGATCATGGATAAAGCAAAATCGTAACCGTTAACCGAGGAGAAGGAAATGCTTCGCCAGACCGCTGTTTGAAGGGGATCAACTAACTACGGGCATACAGCGCAAACTACATGTTGTGGTCAGCCACCCCGAGAAACGAATCTCGGATTAGCACACCAGGTCACGTACCACTTGAGCAAAATCCAGGTTGACAGGATAGATAGGAGCCAAGGGGAATATGCTTCAAGAAATCTGCTGCGACATTTGAGTTAGGTGGTTAGTTGAAACGAAAGCCAGAAACCTGACTACAAGAAAAATTTCAACCCGCTAGTCACGGGGTTGACTCCAAACTAAGTTTCAGAATTTTATCTCGTCATATCGACCCAACATTTTTAGACTTTAAAGAAGACGTGAAGCTGGATATAATACGCATTTCTTTGTCATTTAGTCCTCATTGCCACTCACAAGTCCTGAAGCTGTCATATACGTCCTGCTCGGTGGAGTAGAGTTTCATGATAGTCAAATACGCGGTACGCAGACGAAAGTCCGTGGACCGACGGTGGACCACTACTGCTCAATAGTAAGGCTGACAGTTTGTTGTTTCAGAGAGTTCACATAGTAGAAAGCACAAGTTTCAAAGCGGCTGATTATTCTGATATAGTATCTCCCCGGCCAAGCGTGTGGAAATTTCTGTTTAAAATGCATTATAGCAAGTATGTCTTATAGATGGAAATTCTAATGCTGGATCCGATAATTGGAACTACACGTTTGTACCACTGGTGTCACACTGTGGGAGTATACAAGCATTAGGTGATGCTCCAAAAAAGCTGGAGTGTGTTCAGTGTATGCATGAAATAACTACCAGAAAGAAAAACCCCAAATGAGTATAGTAAACCTCGCTGTACGACAAACTTGGCATGGAAGAACTCCGTATGATGAAGACAGAAACATGTAGGGAAGAGTTTTGTGGGGCCATTTCGTGAGATCTGGAACACGTTAGTCTCCTTCCAGCAAGAAATTCCTTTTAGATTGCTTATTCCACTGGCTACTGAGGGTTATAAAAATTCCAGAGATGTGACTTCAGTGTTCATTCTGATATTATTTTTTTTGATTATCCAGATCACAAAAACGCCTTTTCAGAAATACATGAAAACTGCCCATTACCTAGGAGTGAGAAAACTTGTGTCCGAACAAGAATGTTTGGTACCGTTGATCATTCCCACTATCAAGTAAGTTTGGGCTTGGTTTAGAAGAAAGAGGATTCCGATAGATTTATTTTTCGCAGTCGAAGGAAGAATTTTTAAATTATTTAAAATTCTTCCGTTAGAATGATAAGCAATGATTTAGTTCGAAGCGAAGGGTGTATTCACCTTTAAATGAATCATAGGCAGAAAACCATGCCGAGCTCTTATGTGCAACCGGTTCGTGGGCCGAAGTCCTCTCATCCTTTTTGAATACGCGCACAAAAGTCTATCCCCTTTTTTACTCAAGAGGTAGTTTTCCCAAAAAAAGTTCACATGGTCAGCGCCTGCTAACATCTCACAACTCGAGAAAGTGGTGCGCAGTACAATGTTCATGCTCGATTCTACCTAAATTCAAGAAGAACGTTTCTGAGAGGTATGAAATCGCTCCATCTATGATCGATCGCCTTTTTATTTAACTCTGCTTCCAGAAGCAGAGCTCTTGAAAAGATCTCTAAAAGGATCTCTAGTGCTATTCGTCAGATATTGGATCTTTGTGGGAATTCAGGAGCTAAATTGTTATGCTCATATGAAGAAAAGTCTCCTTGATTTGTTGCTCTGGACTGCTCGGCGTTGTAAATAGTGATGTGATCAATCGTGCCCAGGAAATTTGGAGTTTCCTAGTCACAAAAACAATATCATTTCGCTCTCCAGAGAAGTTAGCAACGTAGAGCCCAAACAGTTCCATGTTTTGCGGGCACAAAGGTCGGAGCTTGTTTAATATGGACAGTAATAGAAACTTGAAGGGGTCAGACGAAGCCGTCAGTGTGCATGGATGCCCTTGCAGTGGTACGCACCGTGGGCGATAAATGACATGCGGATCGGCGAATAAAATCCTCTTTTTATATGCCGAGGATGTTTGTAGTTTTTTAAACAACTTAAGCGGCCAAAACCCCGCACAGTAGACGCCATTTGTTTCAGCATCCATTTGTATAAGATGCTTTCTCCAAAGAGGCTTCAAGGCTGAAATGTGTCAAAGGAAATTCTTTTCTCTTATGATAATTCACTCATTCAGGGATTTTACACATGACAGAATTGCTCTAAGCTGTCAGTGTCGGAAGCACACGCTTATGCTGACCACCTAGTTTTCTTAAAAATTCATACCTAAAAAGGTCTTCCAATTATTGTCTAAATGGCTAGCATTTAGCACATTCGTCCCTCTATAGCGGTCATGCGTACCCACTATACAACCTGTTTACTAACTAGCAATTCACGTTCGGTGACTATGGGACGAATGCCAGTATTTGGCTGGAACAGAACTACAATCTCTGGTGCCAGGCAAAATGTGATTCCAACAAATTGAATTATGTTGCCCTCAATGTGACACCTGAGATTGACTGGCCGCATACTGCACTTCCTGGCTGCGGGTTGCAAATGAACTAGTCCTTTCATGCTGGGCAGAAAATTCATCTAAATTGTGCAAGTTTAATTGTCTGGGTTGGTTGGTCATGAAGTAGATTGCAGCAGCGTTTCTACTTTTGTTTAAACAGTTGAATCAGTTTTGAGCAGATGCTTGCCAAATGTTTTAACATACCCAGCTCTTTGATACACCATGGAACTCACTGACAAGTTAATGCATATTCGGTGCGATAGGTAGGTCAACTGTATAAAGTGAACCCACTTTTCAACGCCAGTTGCTGGACTCAGACAGGCGAAACACACCCAATCGGCGCCCAAGAGGGAGGGAAAATAGTTTTGCATCCTTATTGGGTATCAGCAACAAGGTGTATCACTTTTGGTAACAAGCTTCAAAAATATTGCTGAACAAACGAAGGGTGTAACCTTGATCTATGGGTGACTAATTAGCGGCAGGTTTCAATTATGTGCTTACGTCCCAGTCTTCCAGAGTCTGCCAGAGTATCACGGTTTTCGAGTAGCACTTAGCAGTACTCAGCGAACATAAGCGAGCTACTTCCTTGGAGTTGGTGGCAGCAGAATCCCAAATAAGGTCTTACATGCCATCGAGTGGTATTCCTGGTGTAAAATAAAATAATGACAAATAATCAAAACAATAGGCTTTTAATTTTGAGGTGCACTAACAGCCTTACAATCACGAAAATGGAACTTACCTTGAGCAACGCGCTATCAAACAAACCTATTCTCTGGAACTTACAGAAAATATCCAGTGACTAATACACCTGACGTCCTTGTAAAACGTCAAAACACGAAAGTTCCACCGAATACTTGTGCAGATCATGTTGTATCTCACATTCTGTGTCATGAATATGATGACCGCACATAAAGAAACGCTTGCGGTAGTGCAGCTGTCATGATTTGAATAAAGGTCGTTACTCGCAATGACTGATTTTAGTACATAACCTGAACCTTTATAAAAGCTGTTTTAAACAGAGCGTGAGTAGCGGTTCTAGTATTGGTTTAGGGAACATACAGATAAGTGGCAAATTGCACTGATGCACAGGGCCACCTTATTTTTCAGGTGGCAATATATTCAAGACGTCGAAATATGTTTTCGCGACACCACTTACTACTTACAAGGCTGCTAAGTATTCTTTGACAGCCCTTAACCATTTTATCCTTCAGGTGGTCATTTGGTGACATCCGAAGACATAGAGCCAACGCCTATAATGTCTCACACCGGTTTCCTTGAGCATGGAGAATTTCGTCTACAGAACAGCTCGTGTTTACATGATAACACTTCTCGAGTGGAAATCGACTGGCGCGAGTCATTAAATCCAGGTCGGGTGAGGGTGCACCTTTACGCAGTGTTTGAAGTGGGCGTTCGGTAACTGTTTTGATAGTCGAACAATAAGATAAATAAGGTTTACGGTCTTCTGAGATGGCCTGGCTATTTTAACTGAACAAAACAATTGGTACAGTATTCCCACAATTGATGTACTGAGCGAGCGTCTTCTCGTGCTGGGTGGTCGCTCAAAAAGGGGTTTGATGATATAAAAAAAGATATTGTATAAGGTCATGTACCCTTGGGAGATTTATATACTATGGTGTCCTGTCTCAAAGAAATCTCTGTGTATAACGCGTAATTCTGATACATTCAAAATTATCCCAACCCACAAACCCAATTCCGCTGCTGTCATTTATTCAACATTTGTATCCAACCTGACACCTCAAACGAGTGCAATGGTGTAAATATAAACATCACGGCAAGACTGAATACAAATAGCCGGCTACCAAAACTCTATTGAACAAGAAAAGAAAAACTGCTGGGGTGCAATTTTTAGCTAAGAACATCCAAATGCACAACGAAAGTATACTTTGACTGTCATTCAATCATAAATCTTTTCATTTGTTTACGCTCAGTAGGTGTCAAGTAATTTCAGTCAGACAAACAAGTGAGGTTTTGCGACGACTAATGTCTCAGCACTATTCCAAAGTACTTCAAAGCAAAAACGCAAACCATTCAATGGCTAAATTAAGGAGTTACTATTAAATTTACATCAGTATTCATTCCTCCAGAGGAGCAAGCAGAAAAGATGTGTCACCGTAGTTGTTTTGGATATGTTCTCTTGTAAAATTGTACGAAAAAAATTTTCATTGGATGCAACGTGGGGTAAATGAATTAGAAACAGTAAAAATGTTAGTGATCCAGACTGTGGTAGCGATAAATGCGACTACCACGATGGTCACTTGGAACATCTTAAGTCGTAAAATTGTGGATTTCTTTACGCCCTTCTTGAGCAGTCTATCCTACTAGGGCACCAGAAGTAGGCGCGTTGGATGCAGTAACGTTATTTCATGCTGTCAAAGAAGATGCTTGGACTCATAGAACAGTAGGAATATCAGGTTGACTGGAAGGAAATATAGTTAATTCGATCCTGTTTAACAACTTTTGGCCCATGTGAGAGAGAAGGTTCTGCTAGCTTTACACGCAAAAATGTCCCAGGTCTGTGTCATTTTAGTAAGTGGATTTTTGATCATTTTTTGTTGTGATCAATGCCCATAGCAAGTTGCAAGTGCACGGAATTCCAGCAGTGGATCTGTGGCATAGAAAGCAAATTTTCATTTTTTTGGGGATTTCGATTTTTTCCTAGGTCCCTTATTTGTCCTCTCTCCTACACTTTCGATGCAATGAGTGGAACAACAATAAAACCAGCTGCATTTGCCATTGTACTGATTCCTCTGGATTTCAAAGTATGCTGTTGTGAAGCTTTCGTCTCTCAAAATATTTTTATATGAGGTATTTATCCATGACCTAACCACTAAAGAATACTTGTCAAGTTCACAAGTCCAAAGTATGGGTTAACAACGAGTCTTTTTTACATGTTGTGATAGATACATACACTCCTATCATTTAGATAAACGGCATAATTTAAGTGGAAGACAGATATATAGGTAAAAGCATAGACTTTCTGATTATCCAGGCAGTCCAGTTTAAAGATGGATTTTGAACTGCTGTCAAAACTCTCCGAACGTTTGCATAATTGGACTGCCTTCCGAAGGTAGACAGTTTTATAGGAACGGATAAAAATCAAACTGTAAATCTAGTTGAATTCCTTGATAAATGCACTAGGAAGCACAAAAACACTTGTAAATGGTGGTGTGAGATCGTCGTTGTGGGCGCAGCCATCCCATAGGGAGAAGCCGATTTCCGTCTGCATTTTGTGTGGTTGCTGTGAGAAGGGAATTTTGTCATTGATCTGCAACTGGCGGGCCGATTAGAAAGCAGGAGGAGATTATGCATAAGCTTCTCAAGGTATTGTGCTTGTATGCTATAAAACAGTTGTCCACATTTGCTTACCAAGTTGGCTTATCATTGGGAATAATCAGTCTATGCTAAACTTTCTAGGGGAATGTAGCATTTGTGTCTACTTCAAAAGTACCTGGACCCTGAACATGGCTTCCAACGTTGAGGTGGATGTATACTTGCGTACTCGTATTGTACATTAATTTGCTGAGCCGGTTCAAAAGCAACCAAATCGCATCCAGGTTTTCAGATTCTTCTCATGCCAGTGAAAAATATGTTTTCCCCCGGAAGCTAGACGTGGTAATCAACTAGCTTTTTCTGATACAATTATACAAATCACACTGTCTTACTACTATCACTAGAGGAAGAAAATGTGGATTCCGAAATCTGTAAACATTTCCCCAGGTTTTTCTTTCCAAATTATTAGCACAGAGGATCTTGATAAAATGACGTAGTCGCATTCATGGCTATCGGTTCTGTAGTTATTACTCTGACGAATCAACTGTATCATCGTCAGTAGAATTATTGACATCACGGTAAGTCCACGAACTGTCCAATAAACCGTTAGCATCCAAAATGGATATTGCTTTGTGACATAATTATCAGGGATGAAGTTATGTTATCCAAAGTTGACTTACTTGTCATTCTGGTGCATGGGCCAATTGAAACCATACCGACAGACATAAACCAGCGTATTCTAAAGAGCTGACAATATATATGAGGCGCGGACTACTTTGCGGCAGAGAACGAATAAGCCAACTATGACGTAAGCATCTATTGTTTGGTGGAGATATTCTACGATAATTTTGAACCAAGGAGAACGACTTCCATTCATTTGTTATGAAAAAAATCTCTTTGTTCTCAGTGCATCTTCCAGTTTCTCTCGCAAAAGAAATTCGCGAGAACTTCACAAGTTTCTAGCATCTTGTCTCTATTTCGTTTAACTTCCGCCCGAATCTGACCTAACGGCTCATGCGACATGCCTCATACAACGATTAAAATTCACAAATTTACATAAAACGTGGCACCGTAGAAGTCATTTGATGGTGTTTTGTAATGATTGCTAACGGTTTCGTCCCGAAGGAAGAATTTTATGTCAATTTTTACTCCAGTTTACGTATGACTTCACAAAGAAGATGAGTGAAACACACGCGACCTAAAATTGACGGAAGTGTGATCCGATATGATATATATATATATATATATATATATATATATATCAGTGGCCGTATTGGTATCCCCAGAAAACCATTACAGAAGGCAATCAGCTATCCGAATACCCATTAAAGTCAACTTTCAATATTTCAGATTTACAACTATAACACTCATAGCACATTATATCAGTTCGGTTGTAAAGATAGACAAGATTTCTAACAATCACAGCTTAGCCTGTATCATTTCTGCGAGAAACAAAGTATAAAGATTCAAAATATAAGAATAAAGATCGCATCATTTTCTACAATGGCTATTTACTGCCTGGGTAAAATATGACATGCAGTGTCCTTCAAAAGTGCGCATAAAAAGTTCGCTATTTGTATGTGCATGAAAGCGGATTGCATTTTTAGGCAGAGTATAAACAGATTTCAGGCCACGATATGGGAAATTCACGTATACGTTCTGTTGATGAAATGAAGCGCTGGGGATGGAAGAGGAAGAGGTTTGGCGAGCCAACTGTTGAGTTTGGTTGCATGCGCTTGATGTAGACTGACCATCTTGGTAGCCAAGTCATTTAGCGAGTAAGCGTCGGTAAGCTTCAGAAAAGCGGGAGATTGTTGGTCCTGTCTGTCCCATAATTATTTTTCCTTTAGCGCTACATGTGCTCGAACTTTACACTTCAGGGTATACTATGTCATTTTATATTTTCTAACGATACAGCTGATCGTTTAATTTAATTTGCTACTTCACTCCGGACAGCTTGTACTTTTAAGTTAACTGAAGCGGAGCCAAGCAAACATATCACATGCTTTAGGCGATTGTTCTTGTTATTATGCGAAGTCATCCAGATGAAATCTCCCGCTTGAGATCACATCAAAGCAGAATACTCATCAGCTAAGGAAAAAAGCGTAAAAAATGTGGTCACCAAATGATTGATAAATATCCTTAGTAGTCGACTACCATATTCGGTCATTGAAAGTTGGCGATTTCGATCAAGTACCCATCTCTTTGAAGGTCGTCTTTCCGAAGCATTATCCTCTCAGCTTCTTTTTTGGAAACACTCACCTATCGGAGTTTGCGGAACACTCAATTTGGCATTTGGGCACCACTAGTCAAGTGGTTAAATTCCCATACTTCCGTTTTGAATGCAATCATGGACTCCATAGAACTGGTTGCTCGTTCTCGCATCGAAAATTGTGTACGCATGTACTTTCATTCATAGAAATACCCTATTCTTTTAACCTTGTCATTTTTATGGCTTGTGAATTCAATTGCCATCGGCTCATTTCAGAGTCATTTCAAACAGTTTCGCACTGGGCGATGATGAGAGTGGCCTCACCAGGCCGCTAGGAGGCTGGTAGGCTGGTCCTCGCCGCATACCTAATTTCTTCGAATTGACGTAGCCACCAACATTTCCGCCTCCGACTCCGCACAAAGCGTCTGTGTCATTATAACTTTTGAGTATGTCCAGTGGCCAAACCAATGCTAACAGGCATAACCGTATTGGATGCCAACCCCCCATTTGCAGTCTACCTCTGTAAGACAGACCCATTTCTAGAGAACTCCGATTACAAGAATATTGACAAAACGTTTAGTGGTTTGATGCTTCCGCATAAAAACATCCAAGCTGAGTGATAGAACATGCCTGGCGGTAGGCTTTTTTTACCTCTCACACAGCTGGCAGGTATGCAAGACTCAAGAAAGAACTGCCTAAATGTTTTGCTGAACTCAACATACCCTTATATTGATATAACTACTTAAATCCTCAAAGTCCTATCCAGGCTATTCAGGCGTGAGACACTTTTGTTCTATTCTGACCCAATCAAAGAAACATAACCGAGTAGGTTTGTAATGATTCCTTTTGAGGTGTACTACAAACGGGTAACAAAAAGCTTCTGCGACTAAGCACTTCGAGAGTCTTTTCCTTTTATGCCAAATATTGCAGTTTCTCTTGCTTGTATTAATTTTTGCAGTGGAGCTTTACATCTTGCGGCGGATTTTTCTTCCTTCCTTCAAAGATATTTTATCAGAACGTGGATGTTCAAACACTTCTTTTCATGTACCAAATGCCCATGAAGTTTACTATCAGTAGTGATATATTCCGTGCGGAGTGGGCGCCCATTTCTGTTGTCCAGAGAGAAGTAGACAAATGCAAACACAATTCATTCAGGAAGATTGCTGAAATGTCAAAACCTAAACTGATTCTCATTAAATTTGTTAAATCTTATATCACATACTGGGCGTGGCATTTTTCCTATCGTAGATACTGAATTCAATTTTTCAACTGCGGCATTTGTTTGATTTTTTTGCACTCTCCAGCTACTTTGCGCCCGATACACTCGAAGTTCAGTTGAACAGACTCTCCATTGCAGAGGCGTACCGTTGTCATCCTAAAAGTCTGATATGTTTGTACAGACTGGATAGGCACACCTTCGCTTGGTTACTAAATGTCTTACTGCTTTTGTGTTAGTGTGCCATGTAGTGGTTGTATTGTCGTTCTCACCTATAGGCATGGAGTGACCATCCTTCGGAACGACAAATTACACCGCAAAACCAAGGAGGATACTCAATCATTTGTATGCACATGATAATGGGTTACACTTCTGGCTAAATATGAACCGTCATTTGTTTGTTTCCCTAAAACGGCACTTTAAATTCAAATATAAATTCAAATAGCGACGTTTTAGGCATAATAACTGCTGAGAGTAAAAACTCTCTTTTACTCCTCAGAATATATGCACTGAAGGTCACAACCCCCCTGCTGCAAGTTGCGTTAGGATAACCCGCATTCTGGACTGATTAAGTTTGGTTCACCGATGATTCTTGCAAGGACATTTTGAACACTGCAAACCCAACTCCGTGTTCCCGTCGAATGTTACTTGTCAGCCATACACGGATTAGAATTTCGGGAGTTCTGTTAGTTCTGAGTCTTTTTCTTGAGCACAGCCGCAGTGCCTTGGCAATAGGTGCTCAGCTGGTCAGGCGTCTCAGTATTCTACTTACCCATGTTCTCATGAGTGAGTTACCCAACAGTCATCCTTCGTAAACGGGATGATTCGTGTCTGATCGTGATTTTGAAGATGGGCTTGCTTCTGGACGTCCGGGTTACGGATGTGAAGGATTTTTCATTACTCCACCTCTGGCTCCCTGGTCAGGTCTAACATGCAATGAGTGCAAGGGAAAGAGTTCTCTTGTGGGGACCTTTTTGAAGCCAGTGACCCAAACGTCTCACCCATTTTGGTGAGTGTGTTGGCCTAGCTCAAGTGCGTGAGGATTAAGGCGTGGGTCTATTTAACATTGTTCCTTGTGACTGGCTCCACTCCTCTCCATAATTCCCAATTAGAAAGGGAGACATCTTGCCAACGGGGTTTTCATCAACATTGGTTGAAATTGGTAGCTCAGTGCCTAGCAAGTGCAGGGTCCTAAGGCACGGCGGTGCCGCTAATCAGATAAATTTGACTAAGTAAGCCACCGGTATCACCAGAAAGCACACCAGCTGAGACCGATCTGTTGACAGGTTATCCTACGATAAAAAGTTTGACATTGCTATCTGAACAGATACGCGGTGAGTTGGCTGTAGTTCCACCTGATGCATTTACCAAGGAGGAAAGTCTTCTTGAATCCAACTCAAAATTTAGCCAGTTTTTGAGAGGACATGTCACAGGAAACTTATAGTCATCAGTTCCAAGTGTGCGAATACACTCAAACTATAAGGCTTCACTCATGAACTGAGATTCCCTCCAGCTAATTTCCGACGATACTTTCAGGTGGACTTAACTAAAGCGATATCCATCCAGGGAATTCAAAGTAACATTAAGCTAACTGTGGTGAAGATGGAGATGCACTTCGCAAACTACCACGCACATTGCGAAATGCTCATCAAATATAGCCTCCTGCGATTGAAATGCTAGTAGTTTGGTATGAAGCTGAAGCTTCATATTTCCCCATCAGTTATTGATTTGGTAGGCCACAGTCTAAATGTCAGATTATAAGCGACGCGAAATTTCTTTAAATGTAATATAGAATGCTGTAGGTAGCCACGGTAGTCTGCGACGAAGTGCTTTATAATAAATCTGAAAAGACAGTAACATTATGTTGACTTTAACCCGAAGATTGATGAAATAATTAATACTCAAATTGATTCATAGGTCAAACCTACGCAGTGAAATCCGTCAGAAAAGTGAACAACTTGGGATTTTCGAAAACCGCTCAGTTTTTCACAATCCTCGTAAGGGGCTTTCTAAGTAAAAGGCCTCCGAGTACCGGATGTGAAGATGATAACTGTAACACGGGTTGAGCCACATCAAGTTTCTATAGGACCCTTTAAGCTGACAATCAGGTACCACTCGTAAGCAGCTCATAAATTTTCAGCCTAGGATGCACTGATAATTCGCAGCATGCACTTTAATGAAAAACAAAAGGTCCATTAGTTAAAAAACGATTTCCATGTATCAGTTTTGAAGGAACCAAATTTAATATGTAAGCTATCTTGCGCACATACCTCTCTAGCGAAGCTCAGATGTCAATCACGTGGTGTTACACTTGACGCGAAAAACGATCAGTAGGGGGTTGCGTAATTGCATAAAACGATCAAACTAGACGATTGGTCAGTGCGAAAAATGTCACCACAGAAACGAGGATCGGAAATAACCTATGGATGATCAACAGTCAAACATACTTAGCCTGAAACATAAACAGAGCAGATGTCACCAAGCTTATGAAAGTACGTTTTAAACTACCAAGCTACTACAGCGTTAATCCCAAGCTGTTATCGGTCAGAAAACTAGGGTGAGACGGTATATCGTTATACCTTTTCTAAGCCTTGTGTCTGCGCCGTGTCATACAAAGGACTATAGAAGCAGTCTCCTAGTTAAAAGCAAGCCTGCGAACTGCCTCCGGTGATATAATATTTCTGAAATTGGGACCCAGATTCCTGGAGCTGTCCAAACGTGTGGTATTTTATTAGAGTGTTCTGCTGACAGCGTATATGGATCCGTGGACTCACTAGAACTGGTAGACCAGTCTGGATTTGGCGATCAAAGGCATGGTGTTATTTGTTGAGGTGGGGGAAACGTGTTAACTGTGTTAACTGGGTAGCGTCGCAGATCCTCGGATAGCTAAGTTTAAACGGTTCTCAATAATGGATGACATATTATCTATTTGAGAGTACCTGCACCGAATTCAGCGCGAATGTAGACATATAGTTTGCACTTTGTGTGCATCATATCGAATCGTGTAGTATTCAAGAAAGAGCGCAGTGTTTCCGAGCAATTTTATTATTCAGCGTTTCTGTCACCCGGGGCAACCTTTTTAGGAGCAAAGCGATCAAAATCACATCAAAGCTGGTGCTGGAACAACCGACATTCTATGCGCTACTGTGATCATTCAGAGTTATGTGACTCCTGGAGGGATTGAGTGAGCCAATTGTGCTTGTTCATGTTTTTCATTTCTCATCAATCCGTCTGGATATATTTTCTCTTCTGAATGTTAATGTGGGATACACACAACACTAGGAAACACATTCTTTAGGATTTAAAATACTTGTACATGAATCTCGGTCAACAGTTGCTTTGTTTGAGGTCTCTTGAAGCAACTGCAACGCCTTCCTGCCGTATGTGAGGTGACAATGCTGTTTGTTTTTTCGATTGACCGGAGACTTAAACGGTTCATATATCTCGATACCAGTCAACGTCTGTTGATTCCCGAAAAGTCAGCAGGTACTCTTATTTTGTTGTCCACTGCGTAAAACGTGGCGTTACGTACGCACATCCACTTCCACCAATAGGGAGCAGCGTTTACTGACTCGGCTGCGTTCAGCGTTTAACGCGTAAAACGGATGCAGTTGACGGCGACCAGTTTATGCTAGGCCCAGTTACTGGAGCTACCGATGGCTGAGTGGCATGCGATGACGAAGCGCTCAACAGCGGCGCATGACTAGAGAGCATCAAAGTAATCTTCGTGAATTGCGAATCAGTGCCGAGCCATATGGTAACCCACGATTGTACGATCGCCACACGAAAAGGATATTGATTGTCTTTGAATAAGGGCAAACATAGTGATCAGCCTGTGCCTGTGTGCTTGTGTGCAAACACCGTACGTTTCGACGCCAAAATGGTTATTTTCTGCCGTACATCAGTACGATTGGTTACTTGCTTCGCTCGCCACCGAATAATGTTTTTGCAATCACCTGAAGACTTACAAGTGCCCAGCTATCAGCTAGGACGTTTGTTCTAATTTCCTTATATGTTTTCATTGCCTTAATTTTGCCTCATCTATTATACAAAACGGTCGAAGCAGATTTTCACAATGGTGGACACATGATGAATGATTTCACGGAGAGTTAGCGAATGCATCCGCCGTAAAACACATTTCGGTTACAATTAAAGGAATACTTTCATCTAATTGCTCAGGGTGATTCATCATGGATTTTGTTATCCTAAAGGTGAGTTTACCTCTTAGATTTCCAAACTATTGAATAATGCTCTTAACCTTTTAATCTTGGTTCTAACAATGTTTTTGAACCTTAGCATTGAAACGTTCATGTCAAGTTATATTCTATTTAAGGAAATTTACTACCCAGAACCAGGACTACCATACCCAGTTGATGTTGACAGTTTTAGTCTGCAAAACTGTTTTCCCATCCTCAGTAGACAAAATCTTGGAATTTCCCGTGCTACTAAGTTTGGATGAATATTGTGCGAGTTGTTGGTTGGAAATACTGACTGAAACTCAGAATCTGCTGAAGTGTACTGTGTATTCTGGAGGTACTTCCAGAATTAATGAGGCGTGGCAAGGCAGATTTCTTTCGCAGAGAATCTAATAATTTTACAGATAAACTTACCTGTTTTTTCTGATCTATTCAGTATTAGACAGTGCTGAAATTCATGTGTAACTATGCCGGTCTTAGTGAAGTTAAAAAACAGTGTTCTATGTACCATTATCTGGATAACTCAGTCGTGGAGCCCTGTTCTGAAACTAAGCGCATAAAGTAAGCAATGCGGATAAAATCTGGTGTGCTTAATTGTAGATCTATTTGAAAAACGTCATTACTGGTGGATAATCAGAAGAGAGGCTAAACTCCGTATTTCCTTTTTCAAGAAAAAAACATTATAGCCACTGTTCGAAACCAATTTTGTTTGAGGGATTCATTTTTTATAACTTCATCCAAACTAGGAAATTTCGTGCTTTCAAATGTTAGAACGCTCTGAAAACGTGGCATGCTGTAGGTCCATAAGATCATGCATAACTGAAAAATGAGGTAGGGATATATTCTTTACGTAGCTCACCACTTATAAGTGGCAGTTATTTGACAGCCCGATACTGGTTTCCCCGTTCATGGAGATTTTCAGATGAGCGTAGTCCCCTAACCTCCGGCAACCTTGTGTCCCACTTGAACATCAGGTTGTGCGCAAGGAGTGCAGTGCGCTCATTCATGCTCAAATTAAGAACATCGTAAACGAAGGATAATTTGCTAATGAATGTACTTCGCCGGAGTTGACGCTCATTCCAAAAGGTTCCGTTAAAGGAGAAATTTCTTTTCCCCCCTCCCCAGTACACTGACTGAAAATTAGTCAGTGATTGCAAATAGTGTAATACTGGTAGGTTGTGGCTTGGTATTTCTAACTCAAGATCCGGTTGAAGCACTTATCACAAAAGAAGTGACGCAGCTTAGAAAACGAACCTTTAAATGGGTTTGCAAGATGTGTTTGGCTGCAAGGATAAGCAATTCATCACTTTTGCATATTTCCACCCTCTAAAAGCATCGTTAAGGGGTGGAGTTCAACAAATAATTGCAGGGAAATTTAATAAGGATGAGATTCAAATACGATACCAATACACCTCGTTTATTATATTCTTCGCTGAATATCTTCGCATCCTCAGCGGCAAAGAACCTGTGGCCTTTGTAATATCTGATGAATACTATGCACAGTGTAGTCATATACAGCATGAGCATGGTTTGTTTATTACTCATTATAATACACGAAGTGTCCCTTCGAATTCATTTCCTCGCTAAATCTCCGAGGCCAAAAAGCGTGATAGATTTTTCAACGCAAAACATGTTACCCAAACCATCTAACGGAACTCCGTATGTTACCACATGTATCACTAGGTATGTGTGAGCAGGCTTCTGTATAAAATCCCTCTCAAGAAACAAAAGTATGGGATGGCACCAATGAAAGAATTAAGAGGCCTTTGTTGCTCCACCAGAGGTCACTTGCAAAGGACCGACTCGGTTAGGATTTCAGAGGAGATGAAACAGTCTTCAGAAGGTAAATGTTCAGCCGGGGGAAAAGAACTTTGAAAGGCTGTGTGAACTTTATAAGATTGATTGGAAAAAATGGGAAACTATTGCTTTATAGCTCTGGATAAATGGATAGACTATTGTGGCAACACGACCAAGCTAGTCGATACAGTAGAACTCCCTGACCGTAGCATTTTAACTGCGGTCAATCAATCAATAAATTTTCTGAAAATTTTGCACACCAGCACACCTTGGATATTGCGAGCTCAATTTCAGCTATTTCACGTTACAGTACACCCTCTAGGAAGAGATGCACCTGAGGTTCTTCTTGTGAGGCCATATCACACGTCGGCACTGAGGCCCCAGAAATGTTACTTTTACCAGGATAATTGATAAACATTTTTGTAATATTGAGGTTGGGTTTCCCATCTCATCTAAAGGGTCTCCCTTAGCCGTCCAACAAACATAATTATCCGTAGATCACACATACAAGTGCAACACGGTGAATCTGTATGACGGTTATCAGCCTACATCTCCTAGACCGTTACGAATTGCTTGAAGTTTCACCAGTCCCAAGTTAAATAGGAACGATTTGGAACATTTGGCACGGAAATGTGGCTTAGCGTAATGACAAAACGATGCTGCCTACTGAAAGATTATTGGGTTGTCTTGCGTTGAGTCATAATACCCTTAAGTTTCCTTCACTTTTAGTAGGCGAGCGAATGTGTGCTGTTATAACGGTTGTTTCTGTGAATGCAGTCGAGGTTAACTGAACAGCTAAAACAAAAAAGTCTGGTTTCCTAACGTGACGGGCTGGTGTGCAGTTTGCGGCGTTCTGCAGGAGGCACAAATATAATGACTCTCCTCAGTAGACGACGCTTCGTCACATGTAGAGCAAGATCAACCCTCTGCAAATGATCCTGATTAGTGATTTCCGTTCTGCAACAGAACACCCGTTTCTTACTTACATCACTATGTATTTTTCGTCACCATCAAATGCCAGCATCACTTCTGAGACACCGGAAGTCAAAACCTTAGGATCACTTGCCTCAGATGCCACGCATAGGACACAGTCCTTACTGCGGCCTCGAACTCGCGACATTTCAGATCCAGTGATGTCTTTTTGGTGCCACAATTTACATAAATCGACAAACTGGCGTTCGAGATTCGTGCATGCACTTCCTCAGACGTATTTCCATTGGGGCCAATAGAACTACCGAGGTATATGAACCTTTCCAAAACTTTCACAGTTGTTGCTGGAATCACAAGGAGCTGATCTAGGGCCTCAATTATCTGAAGTATGGCTTTGCAGTTGTGGGTGCATGGCATCCATATAGCGAAAAATGGTATGTTGGTCGTCATTTCATCAAAAATTACCTGCACTTTGTGTCCATGTACCTTGTGTTTAAAGTGTGGGACGATGACATCTAAGTTCCCGGATCCACAAAATTCCCATTAGCTACGATTCGAGCACCCTCTTGGTTATTTTATGTATAAAGTCGTGTTCGGTAAAAACAGTTTCCCGGCTGCACAATCATGCTAGTGACATCAGTCATTTTCCAATAGATGCCTGATAAACTTTCTAATTGCATTCGTGATGTTTGCGTTTGGAGGTTTACTCAGTGACTTTCTGAATAAGAAATTATCTTCTGCTTGATTGCGGGAATAAGCTGATTGTTGAGACGTTGCATCGAAAGAATTTCTGTTTGTAAAATTACATACAAGAAGCCAGTGTTTAAACATGTCAAGTGCCGTGTGAGAGCTAACGGCTACAACAGAAAACCGGTTCGTCTTCCAAGCTGCCTACCTGAGACGAACACATCAGAACTTTGAATAAACTACGAAACAAATGCCAGTTTTTCTCTCTGCAGAACATTGTTTAGATCATGAGGACTTAATCTTCTGACAGCTTGGCGTGAGCTTTAGACAGAATTGTCACAAACCAACCGTTTTCCTCTGGCTTGGAGATTAATCGTATGCGGGTTACAAACAGATTTGCCTTCCTCCGTTAGAAGCCAAGGGACCTATTCTTGATTTATCGATCAGAAAAGAAGCAGGAAAACACTTGATTTTTGGTTTAATGAGGCTAATAATAAAGCCCAGGGACAAATGTAACATTCAGGAGTTCTAGTTGTTTACTGAATATGCCACATTGGTGAGTGAAAAACTACTTGCATGCAGTAGACCTTTAGACAGAACAGTTGGTTTTTTACTAAGGTGCACCGACGTGTTTTACGCGAGTTTAACCTCCGCTCACTCAGCTGAAGCTTAAATGTAAATGAGAATTCAAAAGTATGGCTTATCTTATTAAATACCGCGCTGGATCACATTGCTGGATTATGGTTCTGTGCCACTAAATTTAATCACCGTTATGATTAGAAGCCATCGATATTTAGGTAAGTGGTCTACAAGAAAAACAATCAACTCGGTATATTTTCATCCGATGAGTAGTTTCACGGTAGGTCAATTCAGTTATGAACACAGAATGGCACGTCTAAAGAGCAGATCAGCAACAACCAAAAAACAACGAAAGTCTCCAACTGTAAGTAAAGCCAAGCAATGCTGAAAAAATAAAATTCTTTGTACCGTTAAGTCCGTCCGTTGATGGTCAGTTCAAGGTTTGACTAGGTGACTCTGGGACTGTTAATTGAGTACTCCCTCATTATTGACCGATCTGCCGTTTGATTTAGTTGAAAGTAGCCGGGACGTAACGTTAAGGTTCCTCCCCCTAGGAATTCTTTACTTGAGTTTTCAGACGACAGTTCGTATTATTGAGTGATAGGTGCCTGCATGTCCTATTTAACTGCATACTACTGACAGTACTGGTCAGTCACTGTACTAATAAGAAGCTACGGAATCGAATCAGGTTATACTTTCATTGCTTTCCCATTGTTGATGAGTACAAAAAAGAAGGAGACTGTTTTAAGATGCCCCTTGGTCCTATAGCTAAGCTTGATTCCTTTGAAAGATGGTTAAGTCTATATTTATTCATCTTTTCACCATCTTTGGATTAGGCGTCGCAGTTCCGCATCCAGCTGGATTGAAAATCAACAAATTTTCTAGCTGTGTAAGTAAGAACCACGCCAGGTTATTTATAGGAGGTTAAATTCTCTAAACTTGAGTAGCTCCTGAACACGAAGCTGGCCAGCAATTTGAAAGAATAATTCCGTCTGGATGACCACAACAGATAGGGAAGATAGTCTCAAATGACCTTATCTAGAATGGTCCGTATGTCGACTATATTACGCGGAAGACACTTTACTTCAGTTATAGGACGTACATATTTTATTCCTGTACTAAGCTCGCCTGAATCCGACAAACAATCGTAATCGCAGTTTGGACAAAACGTAGGTTCCTGTTGTTGCAAAGCACCACTGTCTTTTATTCCCCTCGTTGCTTTCCACATTTCACTTAGGCATATATAGACCGACATTTGTACAAATCTAGTGCAGTTTGCCGATAGTGTGGCGATCCACGAAATATCAAGTAGTACTTTGTGTGTTCTTAGGCGACGTCTTGTAGGGAAGAGTGATTTCCAAATTGTCCCACTGACGGTCTACCAGACTCGCGAACTCTAACTTCTAAATACACGTCAGTCAGCTCCAGTTCATCCGCTTCCAAGAGTTGGTCACGTTCCTGGTCACTTATCCTGGTGGTGCTCATTCTGTCCTATTATAATGACATTTTATTGTCAAAGGAATATCATATGTGAGTTTCCTGACAGGTTCTTTCCCCAGTAGTTTTCACTTCATTCTTCAAAGCAATATTTCAGAAAAACGACGAATTTGAAAAGATGCAATCGTCAAATATGTAACAGCCTTCAAGTTGCTGCCCGGTATAGGTCAAACTACCTTATAATAAAATCTAAGTATGGGTTTGCTTCCAGTTAGAGCAAGCGGTTTTATCAGATGCAACAGCTTTAACGAATAACGGTTAAATGTCTCTTACTTATTTAGACTGACGGATAAATATAAAAGTGTGTTCGCAAAAGTTCAAGTCCAAAAGTGCTAAGGTACATGTGAATAACGTTTCTGTCTACTTCGACCAGACGCTCGACACGTATTGCATTATGAATTAGGATCAGTTGCTAGTAATGCGGGAACAAAATTTCACTTGCTGGTGGACATGGCAATTTTCATTTCAAATTCTCCTACTACGGAAAGGCATTAGTGAAGATCACAAACAAATGTTCTTCCGTCTTCTGAAATGCCAACTTTGGAAGAAGGTTCGGCCAACCATGTCTGAGTGTCGCTGGTATCACACAGCAGGATACGACCACGAACGTACATTTTTTTAGTGGGAAAGAGACAAAAATTTTACAATCCACCAGACTGTTAGCTGAACAAGTTCAGTAGTCTAAATAGTATACGGTAATACGGGGATCATGAGCGCTAAACCGTCTCAGAAAATTGACCAGCCTACCAGACTTACCCTTTTTTCACCAGCATAGACAAACGTAAGCTGCCGTCTATCAGTTCTTCACATGAATAATAAATTCATGAACGAAAGGGTTGATAAAGGCCCACCTGCCAAATGGTTATGATAAACGCGACATGAGCAGTTCATAGCGTAACTCTTTCTGGATGATCTATGATGGTCTCATGTCGGGTTGAGGGAACTGATAACAGTGAGCACAGGCTGGAAAAACTTGTTTTAACCTCCCCAGGGGGCGCAATTAGGGAAGTGATGTACACTTTTAATCTAGCAGAAGACTTTCAATCTACTCAGTTATTATCCCTCGGGGTGTAACCTTATAGATAATAATTCAGTACAATTACCGACAACAATAGTTTGCAAACACTATTAGGACAAACGAATATATAGGTGTCTATCAGTTCTATTGCTTATTTTCATGATTTGAAGGCTTCAAGTGCACACTGGCGCGTGTCGGTACAAAGCCGAAGGTTTATTTTGCATAAGTTTGAGTGTTGTCCCTTTGACTTCATTTTTTCTCCACTTAGAGCGCTGCAAATCCGCCGAAATCATTTTGGAAGGGTCACCAGAAATACCTAGAAAATGAATTCTTCATACTCAACTTTCGCCCGATGTGGTGTTTTTTCTTCTTTTCTCCTTCTTTTTCTTTTCTTCTTCTTATTTATTCTGTTGCACAAAACCTGTGGCGGGTTTTCATCCTCTTTCTTCACAGTCTAAGAGTGCCATTAATGCTTTTGATTCAGTATTTGTGCTCCGGTCATTACAGATATACCTCTGCCTATAGATTTTAACCTCAGTAGCTACGGTACAGTTTTCCAAGTGAAATGTTCGTTTACTCAGACGGGTTTAAAGCAACTTGTCTACCTGGTTTTTTCGTCAGCAAAGGCCATCAAACGCGTCCTAAGGAGGCTTGCTAAAAGTTATGGGGCCCCAAATTGACGCGCCATCGATGTGACTCGTGGTGACATTTTAGGCTGCGCACAGTTGTAAGGCCGAAGGACTGCTTATTGTTCGCTAATTTTTGTCCGACATCCACCACTAGTATATGGGGAATCGATCTAAGTTAGAGCCTGTTGGCGTATTTTTTTATTGAATTGCATGATTATCACTTGAATACTGAGAATAAGTTGACACGGGAGCCAATTCGCCTGATAGAATGAGTGCAAGCATGTGGCAGTACGCGTTTTACAGACGGGAATTATTAAGAACCAAAAATAGGCTAAAAATAAGAGTCCCACGTCGTAGTTTTCCGATTTTATGTTACCTAGGCTTCGGGGCCCGGAGTCTGAGGCACCCAAGACCAGGAGAGATTCACATGTAGCAAAGCATACAAAGAAGGCAACTGTCATTTTCCAGAATTCCCCATCACTCACGTCGGTAGGTGGTCCTCAAATTATACCCCAACACGAGATGTTCAGTGTGCCCAGAAACTTCTATATAGCACGTAGGGCACCAGGCTGTCGGTAGTGTGCACCCGCCTGTTCAAGCAAACGTTAACCTTATGTAGGCGGTAGTTAGTCACGTTCCCAAGGTGAACCCACCCGGATTGTGCCTGAACAGTCCGCTTCCAAATGACTTACATCAAGTGAACTCTGAGGTAGGTAAAAATAGGGGATTGGTTCAGCGAGGCACATGTGGGTCACAACAGAGTTCGCGTGGTGTTACCTAGTGCAGAGGAACCCACCTAGTTTGTGGCATTATTTGGCAAAGAAATACGATAAAATATGTGGAGATTGCAGTTGGGGACGGCCCACGGAAGAATGGAACATGTGTAATATTGGATGCACATGCTTCTAGATGGTTTTGAAGTTTTCGAGTAGAAGAAGAGTATACCATCCCCAATGAAAGTTAGGTGTCTGATATGCGCTCCTACATTTTGTTTTGAAGGACCTTACGGAAAACGTCTTCTGGCACGCGTTATATTAATGTTCTTGACATTCGGAACTCGTCAGAACTACGCATACGTGTTCTGATAAGCAAGCAAGGCTTGTTTCCCGCATGTTCTTCCTTGTTTCCATAACTCTTATGGATATCTTCAGTCCTCTGAAACATTTACACATATTTATCAACCACGAAATTTTACAGTTCAGTCTCTCGTCGTAGCAACGCGTCACAGGTAACAAAGTTTTCTAGACTCTTCGTCGGTTAGCTGGCAAGCGGCAGAAGAAAAATCGTTAGATTTGCGGTTACGATAAAGATTGAGGAAGGCTACCCCAACATGGTATTTATGTTTTCTTGGATAATAACAAACTATGTAGCTGAAGTTCAACGTACTGTTTGTCACCAGGATGTGCGTTCAACCTACTAGTTTCAGAGAAGTCTCCGAGACTTGCCAAGTTTTCGGGCACTCCTGCTGCAGCGATAGTACAACCTTCCATGAAACAAAATACCATCACCACTTTTCCTGAGAGGTGTGCATACAAATTCTAAGGTTATCAATCATAGTATCACTTAACGCATTCTGGGAGACCGTGGGGAGTTTGTAGAGGAAATCATCCCCCTACATTTTTTCCTCGGAGGTCGATCCAAGAAGCTGTTTAGCCGTGGCAGCGAAGAAGTGAAATGAAAATTTAAATGCGCGCAGCAATTTACGTAATTGCAGTTAAAGTAACTTCTAAAAAAATTGTGAGGGATTATGAATATTTTTGTTCTAAACAGATAGGCACTCAAGTTCGCAGATAAACTTTCCAGTGAATGGTCAACGATTTCTGAACAAGTCGGCTAAGCAAAACAGCAAGCAACATTCAAGTGATTCTTCAGGAGGTTTGGCAGACAAAACGGCTGACATGAACTACGTTTAGTGGACTGAATTATGGTAAATGAATCAGTTTTGCTTTTCCCAAATAAACCACCATTGCCAAAGCCTCATCATCATATGATATATAGTGATCACATTTCGAACTCTGAACCATATCGGTGCAGATACTGTGAGGCACAGTTCAACTAACATGCAAAAAGAATTGAGACGCTGACACGGAAAGTAAGAGAACGGTGTATAGTGCTTTAGCTAATTCTCTACCAAATCGAGATTAGGCTGGAGTCGATTCTCCAAAACTGAGCTATTTGCAGATGCTCATAGGATCATGACATTCTACGTGAAAACTGAATAAGGCAGGGTACTATTGCTTGCTGCCACTAAAAAGAACAGGACAATTGTCCAGGTTGGTTGCTCACCAGCGCTGGTGGCCATGATATTTGGTAGTTTTCGGAGGGCGGTGTTTGGAATGTAGCTGGACGGACTCTAAGGACCAACGTCGAAACAAGTCCTATATCTCTCATTCCTCTTGAGGTGGTCACTGGTACTGTTCAGAATATCTAAGCAAATATGTAACGTACTCGGTGTACAAACATATGTGTCAAAAAATAGTGGTAACACGACCGTCCAGCATGCTCAAAGCTCTCAATGTTTCTAAATTTACGCGTGATCTAGAATATATTCATATGAGATCCTAAAGAACGGTAACACAAGTCGAGTGGGTCCAGTATGTCAGAGGCAGGCGCAATAAAGTAACACCTAAGGAAGAACTATCCAGATAATTGCATTAAGATATTTAGGTGAATTCAAAAAATACTTCCAAATACTTGACATTGGAAGCAAGGAAACCACGGAATGGATTTTTTCAGAATAATAAAAGCCACTATGCATTCAACTTAATCGAATATGCAGGAAACCAAACGGGTTATTGTACAAAGGCGTATGTCGAACCAATTAAGTTCTGCACCCTCACCCCTTCATGAACGTGTTCATAAAGAAGACTTTAATTCGTATTGCTAAGAACAGGCTATGTGAAGTCAATTAGAAGATATCATAATTCATTTCCACCAAAGTCAGAATTTCTGAATGAATGTCGTCCGGCTGCAAGGGATTATTCAGCTTATTATGGAATTTAGGTAGACAGTTGTTGACTTGGGTTATCTTCCTCGGCTTTGACTTGCAAGAGGTTATTTGAAGTGTCGAAGTTAAAGCTTTGCAAGCGATAGGTGGAAATGGCTTCGTTCGGTGGGGCACTAAAAGTCCACATCTCTAAATTACCGGGTATAAGGATATATTCTCCTGTGTACTGTGTGATACATTATTCGGCTTTGGTAGTCGCAGCAGTAATATGGAAAAAAATCCTTCCATTATCCCACGGTGTTATGACAGCGAAGTGTGGTCGTCTTGGCTTTTACCCAGGGCACAGTGGTGAGAATGAACAAAGTAGGTCATTTTTCGACAGCTGTATGGTGTGCAGCCTGGGAGAGACAGGTGAAACGAGACAGAACAACGGTAAAATAGAAGTCTTTCAGTGAACCACCATGGTATAGATGACGAGTAAAATTTTTTCTAATCCGCCACTGTACTTTACCGTAAACCTTTACGCTGCACTTGTAAGTTGTTCAGCGCAAGACGAAAAGATTATTTTCAAGCGCATGCGGCCTTCAATAATGGAACCCAGCACAAGTAAATCGCCGTTAGTTGGGTATAAAAACGTGCTAATTTGCGGCTCGTCAAGAGGCTTCACCAAGCTCGGCAAAGATTAGCAACTGTTTCGTCACCATTCGAGGAGATATCGTCCGTGTGCTTTTGGATGGCATGAGGCACTGAACAACACAAAGTATTACAGGTATATTTTGTCAGGGTTCCTCTATAATTCTGTGCCATAGAACTATTAAGCGGTATCATATAAACACTAGCGGTTTGCAGCGTATTCTTCATTCAAAGGCCAACCTCACGCGGTTGTCAGAGGCCATCACTCAACAAAACTTAAGTGTTTAAACCGTATACCTTTGAAGGATGAGGCATTCATCAATGAGTCTTCTTAGATTATTTGCTTTCAAACAGAAAAACTTTCACAGAGAAAAATTTTCCTTTTCAAATTTGCATTCATTTCATGAATCCAAAAAGAGATCTGGCTAGCTTAGGGAACGTTTACCTAGGTGCTTCTCGCTGCGTTCGAATTTGCAGCATCAGCTGGTTAGCTTGACTAGCCAGCTGTGCCGATTCGTAGGACATTTTGAGTTAGAAGAGGATTTGGGAATTTTCCAATATCTCGGTGACCAGATTTAAATAGCGGAGAGATTGCCTGAGCCAAACAAACAGAACAGTTGGCACTGTTTTACCATATTATGCTGTAACTAATAGTTATTCCGTAGAAAATACTCAGAAATCCATTGAAGGATTGATTAAACCATGTTGGCCATTGTAACTCCCTCCGTACCGCTTGAATATATGTTTATTGTAGGCTCAACTTTGTGGACTGAACTATTTACAATTAGTGGACATTGCATTGTACATCAGTCATTTGCTGACTACTTCATCAACCGATGTAAGCAAACCCTGTTTGCATGTGACACTTACTGTATGAGAGAAGCAGTTTTAATCATCACATATTTTGGTTACGTTTTTCAATTACTTCACTATTCAAGGGCTCATTACTTGAACAGCTGAGGTCCAAAGCAACAAAAAAATTTCCCGCTTTTTTCAAATCAAGCCACTTTTCTGATACGCCTCTAATAGGCGCTCAAATATAGTTAGCCAACGGTTTTAATATGCGGTATGATAATGAGGTCTTCGATGCCTTCACAACGTGTGGGGCTGAGAGATTGGGTACAATATGCGGCTCACATAGGAGATTGACCTGTCTTAATGATGAGAGCGGGATTGGTTGAGTGGCTGGGTACGTAAAATTGCAGCACGTAATTTGTACCGTATGGCTGTGATTAGGTAGTCCCCATTAAACTGCTGTCAGCTAATAACTCCTTTATTTTTTTACCGAGTTGTCGGGCTCCAGCTTTCATTTCGCATTAAGAACACAACCTGAGTAGCGTCGATCAAGATTATTGATCCGGACTTCTCAACGGGTGTGCTACAGAATAAAACAAATTACCTTGTGGAGAATAATTTGAAAGAGATAACTTTTTTATCTGTATTGAACCATTTTTGTAATATGCTAGTATTTGGGATTTTGCTTGCTTAATTAAATCTCAATATCCTGAAAAAGTATAATTAGGCAGCTTGTTTCGCAGATGTGCAGCACAACAGACGGCTCACCTGTCACTGATAACGAAATGCTTTTTATACTTCATGTGCTTGGTAAGAACGTTTTATAAATTGCCGAGATGTTCGTCTGCGTTGTGCTAATCATTCTAAAGTTAAAGAAACGCCTGCTTTAGTTGTCCTTTGAAACGAATGTCCAGTGAGGTATCCTAACTAAATGTTTTGCTACACAAGCCCGGGGTAACCGTGTTCTTCGTCAAAGTTTTTCCGATCTACACAACTGTTTGGTTGTTTTGCGTAAGACCTAATACTCTTCTTGACCGCTGATATGAAAGAAAAAATCTACATCATGGTTCGGCTGTCGACAGTCTGCGAATTATAATGGACTTTGCCCCTAAACCGTTAGGATGATTCAGAAATTCTATACACGGGAAATGGGAGAGGCTAACTGATCAGGTTGTATGCCTTTCACCCTGGGTTTTCCGCAAAGCTACAATGCGTGGATCACAACAGAGGTAGGATATGTCTACAGAAAAGTAAACTTAGAATAAGTTAGAAATGTATATTCAAGTATGAGATTAAGTAAACCTGAATAAAAAATATCAGAGCGTAAACGTTGTACAAATAAGGGTGACCAAGTACTTATATCAAATTCAAAGCCTTTATTTTTTTCATGGGCACGGAGATAACTCCTGCAAAGATAACTGATTTATTGTAGGCAAGTTTGAGTATACACGCAAAACTACGTCAGTTACGTCCACATCAATAAGACGTTACGATGTTTTGGCGATCCATTATGGTTTTCCCTGAAGATAAACATTTGATCTTTAATCTTGTGGAGGTCTGCACTGTCCCTGCTTGACTACACTAAACAAACGATCAATTATTTCAAGGGTTAACGAAAAATCTTTTGCTGGGTTAGCAACATGGCTGTAAACATAACATATAGCGACAGTTAAAGTATTTTTCAAAGGCTCACGCTGGTATGCCCATTGCTAACTTGGCTAAAGGGTAGAGCTATCATCCATGTGATTCATTAGTTAGTTCAAAACTGAGTACGAAACTGCAGGCTGCACAACTGATGTTCAGAGGTCACGCGGATACTTTGGATAGCACTGACAGGGGATTGTTGTTGCAGGTGGTGCGCAATGTCTCAGTAAGCTGCATCATGAGTACTTGAAAGGATATGCATGAGTAGTCATGAATCGTTTCTAATTCATGTACGTAGGACTATGTTCATATACCCATCCTGTGTATTTCCTGCCAGCGCAACTTAGCGACTATATGTAATTAACATGAATTGAAAGGTGTCACTTGAGGAAGCTTCAAACGGCCCGGTAAATGAACTCATCTTCACAAAGACTCAAAATATTGGGACATCTTCTCCTCCTTTGAGGATGTCACACTGGGTCACCTGGTAGATCCTAATCCCTCATTTTTATTATGGTCTGCTAGTTGAACCCCACGATGTGGAATATATAGACCTGATCCCATTAGATGATCCCGGTTGTTCTAAGTGTATCCAGAATATATCGAACAAAGTTCGACATCCATAGTGGTAAGCGTCTGCAGCCTCATGTATCTAAACTTATCCGCAACTTCCTTGCTCGGGTCGCGTTTGCTAATTTGAAAAACCTATGGCGTCAGAGTGGTGTATCCTTGAACCTCAAGGGGCGTGTGTATCAAGCTACAGTGTGGGCTGTTTTGTTGTATGGCTGTGAGATCTGGCCTGTTCGAGCAGCGGAACTGAGACGTCTTCAGGTGTTTGACAATCGTTGTCTCAGAACCATAGCTCGTGTGGGTTGGTGTCGGCGTATCCGTAAAGAGACAATTAGAAAGCGAGTTCTCGGTTGTGCAACGGGTACTTCCATTGAAGAATGTGTCCAGCACCAGAAGCTATGTTGGTTGGGACACGTGTTGCGTATGCCTAATCATCGTTTGCCGAAGAGAGTGCTGTTTTCCATTCCAAATTCAGAGTGGCGGAAGCAGAGAGGTGGCCAACCCTTGACCTGGCAGAGGGGTATGAAGGAGATTACGAAGGGTCTGGGTGCTGTCGGTGCTACTCGCCTTCCAGGTTGGGGACCGCGTGATCCCCACTGCGCCTGGTTGGAGGCGCTTCAAGATATGGCTGCCAACCGATGTCAGTGGCGTTCTTGTTGCCAGTTTCGATCCAGATTGCCTGAATGAGTGTGTGGAGGTGTAGGCACCTCGGAATGGCTGTAGTAAGCTAGCACTAAGTCCCTTCCCCGCCCACCTTTATTCTTCTCTTCACAATAAGGCTTTGAAATAAATGATGGTTGTACGGCAGCGAAGCATCGGTGTTGAACACTGATGTCGTACTGTCGGTGATAATGATGATGATGATATTATCTCCATTTATTCTGTCGGCACTTTCCACGGAACTTACAGCTTTCCATGGGCTGTGGAAACTTGAGGAGTGTTTCAGACAACTAAACATTAAGAATGTAGTTCAAAGCGAGATATTTTGACCAATCAACAAATAAAACCGTAATCAAACCAAATACCTGTTTAAAATTCAACCGGTCTGCGCCAGCTCTGTGTATGTTACGATCTCCACTACATGCCACTTGCATTACCTCCAACTGAGGGGTTCGCCATCCTAGAAATAATTAATTTTCTATTTTAGGAAGCGAAGTGTTCTCATAGAACGTTTTGAGTTGCTGTTAAAATTTGCTAAGAAGTACCGCATAGTGCATGAATGCTTCCTGACTGTTGACTTGTACCTTTGGGCTCAATTTTGTGAAGGCTAGATGCACCGTCACTATCTTATTCACACACACTCCACGACTGCGCCAGTGTATTGCCTTGTGAGCTGTTACATATTTTAGGTAATTCCTGTTTAGTACCAAAATGAATTCGATACGGAACAAAATAACCGGAGTTGGCAAGCCTTCCAGTTTTGTTAGTTTTACGCAATGGGTTTCCGTTGATAGCTTTCTTGCAGCACATGATTCCATCCCCGCACGATTGTCCTTTGAATGTGGTATTTTAAAGTCTGCCCTTAAATTATCTTTGAGGAATTGTTGGAAGTCGACAGAAAGATAAAGAAGAGAACAAGCAGCCAAATGGGTACCGAGAGAGCAGTTTTCTATAGATTATGGTAAAAGCACCAGAAAAGCTTGTAAAGTTGCTGTCGTTCAGAAAGTTTGGGCTTCTCACATAATAATTTTTAATCTGAAGAACCTTACAATAAATATCGGCACCATCTTAATAACGAAACAATCAGCGATACGGAGGAACTGTCGTCCACGCTTACACTTCAGCCCCACGCCTCCTCAAGTACAAGTATGGTAAATATTATCGATAACGAACCCTAAATAAGGAATTTCATTAAGTAGTGTTTGTATTTTAGCATTTGACTTTGGTCATTATTTTGCTCGACCATGAAAAGCTAATTTTTCTTCTGGGGACTGCCACCTACCTGGTTATAATATGCCCTCACCAGTACCAAAACAGAGAATGCAAATGAATGTCCTTAATGAATGTAAATAAGTAGGCATTGGCAGCAGTATAAAATAATGTGCAAAAAGCGTACTGCAACGGCGTCTGCGGTTGAATTCACACACAAATTGGCCACCGAACTGATAATAACATGTTGTGACAGGTTCACGAATAACCCGTAGAACACTGAAGGGCGATTCTCAAATCCTGTAGGAAAGCCATTGCAAGAAAGCAAACTAGATAATGACTTGCACTTATGGACACTTCTTGTCAGTTCTTCAGTGATTGAAGCATCTGGCTGTGGTTCGTTTATGCTTTAATACTGACCGTGCATTGAATGCGTACTGTCATTTGTTCTCTGCGTAGAAGCTACAAAAGCCTCAATCAGGATAATTTGCGCAACACACTTAAGATAAGTGTCTGGCTACCAAGTGCTTATTTCTCGAGGGCTGCCATGTCTTGGATTATAGCTTTCTTTGGGAATGATTTATTCATATTTTAGAATAGTGAGTGTTCACGACACTCAGCTCGATCACTTGCTTATGAGATTCTTCACCTGAGTGTGCTGCACACAGGTAGTCTCACGTTTCGTTCTGAAAAACAGTTAAACTATCAATGTACTTTTCCTACTACGTATAGACTTGAATAATGCTCTGGTAGAGCTGACTTCCAGTTTTGTCCTTTTGGGGTTCATCAAATAAGTACGGTTGCTGTGTTTCCATCCAACTCATCGCTTGCTCTGATGATTGATTCCTTGCACATTCATCCGATTTAACTTCTGTGGAGGAAATGTGACTGATGAAAATTCGGCAACCAATATTTCTCGGTGAGAGCTATGGATAGAGAACTGGGCGCGGGGTGACCAGCGGGTGCCCTTCTCCAAACTGCCCTCCTTGTGGTCATTTAGCTTCACCACTTAAGATCTGCCAGTGTGTTTATCATGGCCAGCTTCCTTCCGGAGCATTAGGAAAACATAAACTTAACTCCTAAATTCAACATCCGCAGAAGTGTGGTGGATCCACACACGGTCATGGGCTCACTAGTCCCAAAATTATAACCAAAAGAGTCAGATTCTGACTCTTTTAGGCACGATTGATCTTCACGAGTAAAAGGGTTGAAATATTATTTATCTAAATGCGTTTCATTTCGTAGATGCATAACTTAGCTCATAAGTCGCTTTGGTAGTTCCCACTAAATAAACCGCTGGGATGCCAATCGTCCGTAAATGTCGTCCCCAGGAAATTGCACTCACTAAAGTGCCTGCAAACATACATACAAGTAGGCTATCCAGAAACCCCTCAAATTACTGGACATCTAATCCAAAACCTAATGCCTCTCCAGTAGATGTCTACAGGTATACACAAGTGTCATTAATGTGGTTGGCGTGCTTTACGAGTTGGAAAGTGCCTTGGCCGTCTGCACCAAGAGACAAGCCAAAATCGAAATTGCGGTTAACTGTTTTAGAATATACACTGTTTTAGAATATATACTTTGGATATACCGTCATACTATGAGTAAATTCCGAATGCACACTCCTCAAAATTGTTTCGAGAAAACTGATAATCTAGGATTCAAGTTACACGTTTTTTGAGAGTTACAGTGACTAGAGAAGTCTATGTTTATCTTTCACTAAAATAACATAGCCTACAGCTTATCAGAGCCACAGAAATTACGGTGAATCCAAATTCACATAACGCGAACGAAGAGACAGGCACATGAACCTACAGTCTCCTGCTTACTGGACGAATACTCTACCGACTGAGCTACCGTTGTGCATGAGGGTATCCGTTTGCTTCAGTACGTCAAACTTTGTTTCCTTTCACCGTCCACGACTGCCGAAATAGTTTGTTGACCTGTGGCTGCAAAACGTCGAAACGTAACGGGAACCAAATGCGTATTTTCAGCTGAACTGGAATCAGACCAGACAAACAATTATTTTTTACGTTTATGTTTTCCTGATATACTCAAGCTTACCTGCTTATCTATACAACTTCCTGGTTTGATGAAATCGTGGCAAAGTTCAAAATAAAGGAATTGATTTCATTTTACTGAGACACTAGTATTTTCTGTAGCCTGACCGCATGTGGGTGAACAAAAGCTGTGAATAATGCCTGCAAATATGCGTATGTAAGAAGAGGCAGCAACCCACTTATCAATGCGGAAAACTATGGGCTATCATAGTAACTTGAATAGAATAAGTTGAGGTAACAGCTTCGCTGTGTACTTGACCTCGCGAATTCGAAAGTTCTTGGTGACAAACAGCTGAGCAACTCATAGGCTAAGACTCCTGCTTTTGTGAGAAGAGTAATATGCAAAAGAGATAGCTCATTATGGAGAAATCAAATGAGGTCGCTCGAGAGATGGCGCGTTTCCGGGCGTATGCTTTCACTAATAGATTATTTGGGGGCAAAACTTAACCAAGCGCATTTGAGAAACGAAGTAGTCGCTGGATTAGCTTATAAGGAGGTGCTATGATTATGTTTTCTTGAAGGAAGATACACACGTGTATCACAACACTGTAAACTCAAACTAATCAAGTTTGTGGGTGACATACGAAAGAATGATAAGCAACATTATTAAAACCTCTCATAATCATTAAAAAGTACCCCAGCAGTGTGAAGTTTACTCTCGCCCCAGAAACTTATTTGAACTCTTTTGAAGCAGAGTTGACTGATTGTTCTTCGTGCTTCACCTGGACAAGGGTTAATGCACGCAACCCTTACACCACCGGTCCTTGTCGGTGTGGTGCTGATGTTAACACCCTGAACTTTAGGCTTAAGTACCACTACGTTGAGTCCACTGCTTCCAGAAGCTGAGCCCAAAGGAGGTTCATCACACTGATTTGAAGTGTCATCTGTACACTTCAAAGTGCTTATTCGATCAGTAGTACAATGGACAAAGTAGGAAGTAATAAATCTCACCCAGCTCGTTAGACCGTCATTCATTTGTCAAAAAAATTTGGGAAGTCCTAACGCCGTTTAAAGGGTTTACCCTAGAGAATTTATTCCCAAACCAACCTTTCCTTAGCCTAACTTTACCTATAATTTGGATTAGCAAAAAAAAAAACCATTAATTAGTGTTTGAATTTGTAGTGACCCAAGATCTTCCGAATTTCTGTGTTTACTGTGAGAACGACTGACCAATAGGCGCGTCGCGGACGTCGAGTTAATCAGATTTTCAGTCAGTAAAAATAAATGAAAAGAAGAAAAGGTGTATTCACTATGCTCCTGCCGGAAATGCAAACATTAAACCAACCTATAAGTCTTCATATTTGTTTATATACCCGCCATATGAAGAAGTAAAAGGCTTACTTCCTCTGTGCCACAAAAAGAAAGGGAGATAATAGGGCACAGTCTCAACGACACATTCAATGAACGAAATTGAAAGGAGCATTACGTTGGAAATTTTTGTTTTCACGCAGTTTCTCTCTGTCCTCATTCAGTCCTGTCATCCTCCCCATATTAAAATCGAGGAATACTTTCACAACTCTCATATTGTCATGTCAAACTGACAGCTTGCCACATCGTAAATGTTACCACACGTACGACTTAGAGAGAATATTGTTGCAGTGAGTATTGTGGCACTTCCAAGTACGTTGTACTGGAATTTGAAGAAGCAGATCTTACTGAACACAGCAGTTGATGTAGGCCTGATATTTTTGCCTCAAACTTTACGAAGTTTACAAAAGAAGGAGATAGGAAATAGGATAGGTGTCCTTAAACCGTTAGATGTGAGGAGTTCCGATCCCCTGGTATGTCCTACTCATGTGCGCATTTTGTCGGAAGTAGCCTACCTTCAGCTAGATCCTCCTGTTAGCCGGAAGAGTAAACTCTCAAAATTCCTTCTTTCATCATTTTGATGCACCTACTGGTTGTTGACTAACAACCGAAACTCAGGCTATGGAGGAACGTATGTAATTTACAAATCGCTGGTAATGATGAGGGAGTTAGACAAATATGTTGACGTGAACTACCATTCACTGCATACATTCACAACTGACAGCAGGGTTGGACCTCACGTTTTAGGTGAATGACCTTATTCTATGCAACATATATCTAAGTTGGGAAATACTGAAAAGGACTTTGGATTTATTTCGTTTCATTCACCTTAAATGCAAGCAGTCTACAAGCGAACCTTCCTTCGGAAGAGTAGAGCGCAAAGGTCACTTGGACTTCCTCGGAACGTAGTGTGCAAACTTTTAAGTTACCCGATGGATCTTGGGATGCTTAATAGGAAAATGGCACAAATAGATTCCACACTGTGTAGATTCTTGGAGAAAAGAATTGTCATTTGACCTTTCGTTTCCCAGTTCGGAACGCGCTTTGTCTGCCCCGCTAAGGTAAGCAGGCCTGAGTGATACAAATTTATGCAACCCGGCCCATTCGCATTCAGGCGCTACTGACACTAAAATTGTGCGTTCTGTCACACAAACGACCGCATTCTTAGAATCAACTAATCAAAGACTGTTAAAGGCAGGAAAATCCCTTTTTATCTCATTTTTTGCGTTCTCTAATAGCCCATATATGGGTTATTCTTGCCCCATTTACCTTATATTGGTAGTATTCCATTATATGTCTATGGTCCATTGCCGAGATCATACCCCATGGATTTGCCAAAGGTATCAAAAATGCCAAACTGTTTACCCTCCGAAATGTCAGGATAATGACCTGAGCGACATTAAAACCGCCAATTCGATTCTCAAGTAGGAAAAATTTTACTGATGTTCTACTGGTTGCTTTGTAACTTTCGGGCAAATCGTGCTGCATTCATATGAAATCATGTGAGGACGATTAAAATGATTCATCCGAAATCTAGGTACTTTTAAGCCAGTGTGTCATGGTGTGAATTTCCAATATCTTAAATGCGTAGAGAGCCTGTAAGGACGTGGAGATGGGATAATATAAACGAATTCTTCGAAGGCGTGCTCTTTGGAAAGCAACTCTATACAGTTCATCATTGTGCCAATGAATTTCAAGACATTTTTAGCAAGCTAAACAGCGGTATTTTCAACCTTCCTATGAGTGGCATTTGGCAAACCAATTTCAGTAGTACACCACTTAACGTGTGAAAAACAAATCAGATTGACCTAACTGAACATTCACCCAGGTGACAACAGTGTAATTGCGCTAAATTTTCCGCAAAAAATCAGCTATTTGCGACGTATATTTATGAGCAGATTAATTCGTTTGCAACAATAAATTCAGAACAATCCCTGATGAAACACTCTTTATGAAAATAAATGCTCTGCATGGAGACCACTTCGTGTTCCGTGTGGCACGATACTTGATGAAAATCAACGATGGAAAGTCCAGCCTGTATTCATTTGAATTTTCTGTTCTATTGGTACTGCAACTTTTATCGTTCACGAAATTCTTGCCTCAAACAAGATTAAACATCGTACTGATGATTTATCTTTGTTCGGCGGCGAAACGTTTGCTAGCTAATTGTCAATTTTGATGGACGTATCAACAATCAGCCCGGTCAGCCAACAAATGTTAGTGGTACGGAATGCTAGGAGTAAATTTTATTAGAATTGCAACTTACGAACATCAACGTCTTCTTTGTTTGCATTCACATACATGCTCATAGATATACGTGCTAAAGTGTTTCCTCTGCCACTGGGGAGAACGTTAGGAGCTCAAATGGCTTAAGTGGTCGTTCGCTGAGCTGGATAGTCTAAATATAAACAATTAGTGAAGAAACGTTTGAAATCATATTGCCCGGATCACCGGACAGACCTAACGACCAACGTTTTCTCTCTGAAGCTGTCCTAGGGTAGAATATTACAGAAAATCGGAACTATTTGACAGAAGCTCTCAGTGGGGTCTTATGTTTGAGGTGTAACTGCTACGGAGCGCACTCCAAGTAAACAGTTATTGGGTGTTTTCTCACATTAAGGACAGGAAGACGATGTAACTTAGGTTGACAAATATAAGAAATTTTAAAATTCAAACGTCCCCTTACTTCGTAAGCAGCACTACTAGACTGACCTGATGCAATAGAAGATTTCTCATTTGAATATGAGGACGAATGAAATTAGACCACAGATTAACCACGCTCTCTCCGAAAGTGTTAGTCGGATAAGCAAAAGCATGTGATTTGGTTTAACAGAAGCGCATTTTAGCGTGTCTACTTAAAATTTCACTTATCCAAGCATTTCTTCATTTTGGAGATTGCGTTGACCTCCGAGGTCGCTCATTACGAACAGCACCGGCACCCTATGATACCATAAAATACATCTTCCACAGTATACAACCCGTATTAAATGCTAATTTCTTAAAGGTGGGCTTCAGTTATGCTGGCGTACAGGCAAATCGAGTGCTTGAATTAATTCTACTTGTGCCACGTATTTAGTGTTCACTTCATTAACCCATATTAGATGGTTGCTCCACATCCGAAACCCAAGTAAAGTCAACAAGAGGATTCAGTGGTAAATTAAAGAAGGCCGACGCTGTAGGAACGTCCATGAGTTACCTTTTGTATTACTTGGCGGCGAAGATTTCATCAAAAAGCAAAAAGATGAAGTACAGTGAAATAATTCCTGAAAGTGGGGTTTTCCAATAAAGTGAAGTAGCTCTTTTGTGCAGCATTCTAAAAGTTCCTCTTTTGTGACGCATACTGTATGCATTGCTCTCAGCCTTTCACAAGCAGTGGGGTTTCAAACTGATCTGATATCATTTATTTTGCTCTGGACAATGTAAGAATGAATAGGTTTGATAAACCTGAAGAAAGTAACATAGACACCAATAGACTGAAGAGGAAATATCTAACAGTGATAACAGTAATACGTTTGGAAACCAGTAAGACAGGAATAAAAAACTAGAATAAAAATGTTCCGCTGCTAAACTGCGCGTATCGCAAATAGGTCCCATGGAAAATCGCACTACTGCCACTTAGGGAATGTCGGTTGGAATTAAGTAAAGTTCACACCTGCTCAAAATCCAAGAATCCCCCGTCTCGTTTAACAGACGATTTTTGTTGGTTGGTTGTTTTACCAGTATTTTCCGTTAAATGTGTCTTTTAGGGCGTGAGGAATGGCTTACTGGCTTCCAAAACGAAGGTATCAGTCAAAACTAGTTGGCCCACTTGGTTGGTGTGCCATAATCCGTCTGTGCTGGGCCGAGTGTGACACTGTGCATGTTAATGGTGTCGACGTAAGTCTGAAGGAACTAAGTTAGAAGTCAGCAGGAATAGGATTTACATTATCATCCTTTGTTTCAGCAACTTGCTCGGAATAAGAAAGTTCAACCTCAGAAGGCGCATCGCTCCCGCTCTGACATTTTTAGTTCCCTATATTTTCATTGACAAAGTCACTCATTTTAACTGCGTTTTCACAGCAGCTAATCACTGTTTTACTATATTAAGCGTCTTTTCAGGTGTGCGAAATTTTTATTTCAGGGAGGATTCACCGTCCTTATGTAAAAAACACTGGTAGGATGGTGAGCATTGATGCTTCACTCATTACTTAGCACAAGAGCAGACTAGCGAGAAATTTGCGGCTGCGGTTAGCGTGCGATATAATTTTATGATAGATACAATACCATGCCCACTGATACGACTGCATAAAACTTCAGTGCATTCTCATTTGAGGTATCACTGCCTACCAAATAAGGGAAAATGCGGCTGCTTGGACTGGTCAGTCTTGGACGTTTATTATGATAGGTAGCTTGTCTGCCTACGGATTGAAATGCTTTGTGGGTGAAGTAAGACAACATTTAGTGGTTGGAAAAAGGTCCATTAAACAGTTTTTTGGTAATCATAAGGTATGTCTCCTGTCTACCAAGTGTGCGATAAATTGAGACAGAATTCTTCGTGCATATTTGTTCGGTCACCTTATATCCTGTGTGTGGAAATACAGATTAGGGGTACTGAATACTTCTTGGTTTTTCACTCACATCGTGCCCGCATAATTTCTCCATCTAATTTAAGTATGAAAAACTAAAATATCAATGGAATTTAGTTTAATGCGCGAGTGATATCAACAGGCATGTTGGGATGTAAGCTTGCGCGGCTAACTGAAATCTTTCACTCTTGAAAGCAACATTAGTTGCGACTATTTGCATGCCTTGATCACAGTGACGTCTATTTGGTCACAAAGTTAGTATATTTTATTAAAAGATTTGCAGACGAAAATGCATGCGCACCTGGTCGATTTGATGAACTTGCAGCGACTGCGCATCCAGCCGGTCAAAGCCAGTTGTTACAGCAAAGCGGCCCAGAAGAAGGCGATGTAACTCAACCTTTTTGCGTAATCCACGATGCACCTCAATAAATAATTGGCCTTTATTCTTTGACTTAAGAGGCGGAATGACATGGATATATGCACCATCGGTCTGTCGTTACTCCCAGGTCAACGGTAAATTATGGAATGAAACTATATGAGATTGATCAGCATCGAGTGATTATAGTATAAATAATCTACCCTAAGGGGACCTAAACTAACAGTAAAACTATTTCAGCTTCACTGACTCCTGTTTGCGCACAAAACGAGGAAAGTGATAAAGCCGCTGCAGTCGATGCAGCAAATAATGAACTGGACAAACAGCAGCGTAAATAGTGATAAAAACGTAAACAGTAATAAAAAAATTGGGATGCGTCGATTTTGTCTTCTGCACGCGAACGCACAGATTAACGACTCAAGTAGAAAAACCTGGTACATGGTACAAATCAAGCGCAGGAGTCGCTGGGAGCACGGCACAACAAGTTTAGCCAACCATTTCATTACACCCGATATAGTTCACGTAGCTCTACAAATCTAGGATGACCAGTCTAGATCATTAGCTCGAGTGGAAACAACCGTCAAACAAATCATATAACATGATCAACCGCAGAGCCAGCAGGCAGAACCCGGCATTCGTCCAAGAAGTCAAGGTTACTCGAACACTGACGGATTGGGACTCGCTCCAACAAACCTATCAAGAGACCTGACTGCCCAACTACTGACGATAATCGCAGGTAAACAGAGCGCGCATAAACATAGGTACAACAATGACCAAAGCTTAAGAAACAACTTACCACCATACTACGACGGAACAATGGTGTTGACCCGATTCATGACGAAACGCCTATAACAGAATTGCCAACCTCAACGCACAACTCAAACATCACAACCCCGGTTTTTTAAGGCAAGGGAAGTACACCTATATTTCTACTACAGTATGCTTCGGAAACCGTTGAACATGTCGGAATTGTGTGCTACTCGATTCACTCAGTAAGTGCTGAGTTCGAAACTAATGTTTTTAGTGTTTTCAGGGAACTTTGTAGAAGTGTAGAAGGTTAAGTAGGAAGTTGGTCGCTTGGATGTTAATGATCCATCAAGCTGTCCAATGTCGTAATACACTGGATGAAGAATAGGCCCGGAAACCAAACACGGCCTATTCATCTGCGAAGCAAAGCGATTCAGTAGACATTAATCACTGGATTTTCTGATGGTCCTCTGTGCACGTCCATAACGTTAATCCGAAAATAACTGACAGTACTCGGTGTAACAGTCATGCACCATTTCATAACAACCCACGAACATTTTTACGCCTTCATTTGAGTCTACTCATCCGCACGATATATTCCGGTGACGGAGCGACTTGGACAGTATCCTACACATAACCTTCACCGACTAGATTGTAATATTTAAAGGGATCTATTCTAAAACACAGTCATCAACCACATTTCCAAAATAGCGAATTAGATGAAAGTTTCAACTGTGTAGAAGTTTTCATTAGCCATGTAAAGAATATCATGTCTTTTAAAGCCAATTATATACTGTCTAATTCCATTACATTGGCACTCTTTACAACGTTCCCCTCATCAACAGCCCATCGAAGTTCCGTGACTTCTATCATTATGAGTTTTCCCACATTCGAATCGCTGTTCCAGGGCTCCACACGAAGTGGGCGTCAGTTAATTTTTAGCCGAACGACCAAAGCCATAAAATGGTTGCCGTAAAGAAACTTCAACATTTTAGCTATAATCCAGAACACTGACAAAACTAACACTGCAGCGGAGCGTACGCGTGAGCGTGGTCGGAAAACACCTCGGCTAGCAAGGGCATACGGCTTACCCAGGGTAGGTGAATATTTCTCAGCCTATTCAAAATAACTACGAAAGAATCTTCATTGAGCGCGACAGACCAACTTAAACAAAATTAAGGAGACACATGCAACCTGCCTAAAGCGCTACCAGCGTGGCACATCATTTCCTAAGGCACTACAGTGGGTTTATTATTATTATTATCAACTTTCATATATAAGCTTTGGAGGATCCACCCGACCGGGGGAACTTGCATGGGGTCGAGCTAGTCCAGGAACATATATTGTCCTGAATTCTGCATTTGGTGCTAGAATCCATCAACAAACTTATGAACTTCATCACTACCTGTACAGCAAGACCAAATGCAGAAATACCAAGCTAATGGTGGCGGATGAGGTGCTCACATAAGTGGATGATGAGCAGAACAATCAAGCATCCAAAACATTCCGCCGACATAAAGTTAAAGAGGCTGCTGATTCTTAGGATGCCTTAAGGGCTAACAGATCAGGACAATAATACCAGGTTGCTTACTAAATTGAGGGACTAATGGAGAAGGAAAACTTACTGAATTCTGTAAGAAAAATTGGCTTGTTAGTGGTTCTTATCTACCCTGCACCTTTCACCTTGAGACATGCATCTCTAGCTTTAGTGTAAAAAAATCTAATAACAGGTTTCCATGAAGTACCAGTATTTGTACCGTCATCACACTCAAATTATCGGCAGTTTCCTACAAACTAAAGGTGTCCTCACATTGAGACTGAAGCTCTCTTCCTGTCCCTTCAACTTAATCGGTTGTGGTTACATGAAAGACATCAAGATTTGTCTATTGGCATTTAATTTGGTTGACCAGGACACAACTGGTGAGACTAAGCAAGCTGAACTGTACCAGGTTTCTAATCGGTTTCCAAGTGCTTCTCACTATCCAGACGAATCTTATCTATCTGTCTGTCTATCAAACGGTGAAAAGGCTGAGCCGCAACATCACGCCGGATTATCCACCTACTTGGCAGTACGTGATGCACACCTATTCATATTTCTTTTGTGGTAGATGCCGTTGACTTTGGTGCTGCAATCAATGACGCAGGCTGTAATTCATAAGTACTCTCTGCAGACTTGATAATAAACGTGTGCTGTCTGCTCTATGGGTTTTCCTTGAATCTGTACCAGTTGATTAACAGAGATCAAAGCTCGGAATACGTACACATTGCCACTGTACCGCTATCTTTGTTTATCTCCATCATATTGATTTGCGCCCACAACTGTCGGACTTTGCAAAGAAAATATTACAATCATATTGAACGATTTCGGTGTCCATCGCGCAGTACGGTATGAATGACAAACGTGAACATGTTTATGAAAGGACCTACAAATAGTCATCCTTACATCTTGGATGTACAATCCAAAAAGATTTCTAACAATAAAAGTTTGTGATAAGCTAAGATTAAAACACATGGACAATCCTTAAACGGAGGTATCTGCGTATGCAACGCATGTACCTACAAGTATTTTGTCATCAGCTGCGGAATGGACCCATAGAACCATAGAATAGCTGTTTTGCAACCGTTTGGCCACACCAGAATAACTTTTGGTTTCATATTCATAGATACATGTTACTGAGAAAAGTTATAGAAAGAAGACACAAAAGACCGCGATTTTTTGCAAATATACTACCCAACCTTAATATATTTTGATTGTGAAGACTCGTATACCTAGCTAGGAAATTGTGGCCAACCTCGCTCCATGCGCATCTGGAAGGTACTTGTCGTGCTGTATTGTCACACACTGATGGTGATAAACGCTCACGCCCATACACGTGGTACATAAGAGTAGAATTAGATGACGACTGAGATAATATTTTGGAATAAATTTTACCGTTCACCGTAAATATCCTGTGAATGTTCATTGAAAACGCAGGAGCATGGAATGTTGTTAGGAAGGCAAGCAACGATCAAACATGTATTTTGTCTCGTAAGAAGTACGCAGTGTATGGGCTGAAGATAGTATCAAGAAATCTTCCTGCCTCTAGACTCATTGATATCATTGGATCTTGCTGTTTGAACGCTTTTCCCTTTTGTATTTGCGAATCTGCATGCATGTGTTCAGTTATATCTGAATGCCTTGGCAAATCTTGAGGACACTAAAATTTATTTGATCTCGGAAACGTCAGCCATATGCAGAGGTTTGTCCATAGCGAGGCTATTTGTAACCACGGATAGAATCGGAAAGGTGATCGCCGACCGCTTTAAGCCGCTGATGAATTAGGGCTGGGTCTAATTGTTGGTCTAAGCGGTTGCTGTTCAGGTTCAATCAGATAAATTATTCACCTGCTCATCACTTTTCCAGGATAAATGGAGAATTTCCGAGTGATGGGGTTGATATTGGGTCCGTATCCTAACAAAGCTCCTTGCTCAAACTAATATCAACAGACTCAATTTTGATTTGAGTCAGAAGTTTCGAGAAAAAGAACTACCTTACGCAACAACGCCAAAAACATTAATGATAAAATGACCAAGAGTAATGTTTGTGAATAGTCTACAATCTTGAATTTTTTTTAGAAAATCCTGATTTGGTTCCTGGCGCAGCAACTGCTCCAAAATGACGACGCAGTTTCATGTGAAGGCGATATCTTCGGAATAAAGCCATTCTCGCACAAAAGCCTATGGCAAAGCCAGCAGGATAGAAGGCCAAAGCAACCTGATATGTGAAATCTTTCTGGTTATTTTTCAGAATCAGGTGTGCCAGCGGAATGCCTCAATCCACATGTGCCGCGCTCTTTTGAAGTGTAAACTTTCGGTCGTTTTAAATCAGTAGCATAGAGGTTATGCCGCTTTCATCGCCAAATTTGAATCTCAAATGAAGTCCCTTCGCTTCTGACTCGGGACAAACCGCATACGTATAGGAGTTACGGTTGGTGTAAATATTAGAACTTTCAGCTGAATAAAATTTCGGTAAATAGGTGATGCACTGTTGAGCAAAAAAGACGCATTAGCCATTTGCTACTTTTGAACTCTGCGGGGTCGAGATTCCCAACGGAAGAAGAAAGGTAGCCGGAGTTAGGCCATAGGGCGAAGCAGGATATCATGCGCTGTTCTGGTGGACGGCATATATTCACTTCCATGTGCGGTTGACCAGTTCTTGTCGCTCACTGGTTTACTGAAACGCGGATCCATGCTGCCATGCACAAACCGTCTATGTAGCTGTTAACTTATTACCACTCACTGCACTGAGCATTTTGATTGCGTAAATAAGCCACAATCGTCTGATCCGTTTCCCGTGGTGACTGCCGTTTTGTTCGGGAAAACGTAAGATAAACTTTGCTTACTAAAACTTAAAAAAGAAGTCACGCAGTTGGAATATTTGGTATAAGAGAGATATACGTGTAGTAAGCGTGGCTACATATAAGAATTTGAGTTTGCCTACCGGCTTTACAATGGGGATGGAGGAAACCAATAAGAAGCTATGTTTTTTAAATGACATTCTGATGGAGGGGAGCTCTGTAGTGAACAGCGAAAAGGGAAGAGTTGGATGGGGGCCAAATGTAAAAAGCTCCATGTCCCTTGAGGAGACGGTCGAAAGATCATGGCCACGTAGTCCAAAACACTCAAAAGTATATGGACACACACGGGCAGAAAGGTCTTATAGGTGCATACCACCTATTGCAATTCCTCATTATGTGCTCAGTGAAATATAATCTCTTTAGACCGACTGTGTACTGAGGGAAAACATGCCGTAAAAAGTCGTCTGAACGCCTTGATGGAACGTACTATTCATAAGGTCATTGGATACCAGTTTTCAACAACAGTCAGGTGTTCGCTGTTACTTCAAATGATCGGGTGATTCAGAATAGTTTTGTTAGATTCCTGATATCGAAAACACAGTGAGCTCACACCATGTTTTGTGTTGTCAAACTTCACCTCGTAGATAACGTTGTGTTCTTCATATCAAACAAAACAACACATTCTGTCATTTTTGCACCAAAGCCTGACAGCTTCTAAATACAAACCAGCCGCTTAGAACTATGGCGGTAGGCTAGAGATCATGCCAAATTACGTTCGAATGCGCCTATAAAGATAAAGATGAAGGGTTTACCCGTATTACAAACGGATTCTGCCTTCTTTGCAAGCAAATCTGCATTTGAACGGCCTATGAAAAGCACGAAGATCGTTTCTAGCCGATCCCCACATAGAACAATGAAGTTGTTGTGAAGATGACGCGACCCAGTAAATCGAATTTATCTTAAAACAGTAATTTGCACCACTTTTTTGGGCCTAGCCTGGAAATGCTAGCGCCCAAACGATCGTCAGGAATGGTATTGTGCGTCAGTTTATTATAGTGGCAACTTTCAGTCTTGAGCAACCTCTCATGTGAACTTTTGATACCGTAGCCAAAAGCGGATTTTCTGGAGATGGCCCTATCATTGTGTCATTAACTGAAACAGTTAAATGTTGTTAGTTTGGATACATTTGAGCCGAACGTTTATATGTAATATGAGGTAGTTCGCCAGCTGCACATCCCATACGCACCTTCAATTACGACTCATCCAGATCACAAACTGAACATTAACTTTTGTCCAACACATGACAAGCTAGTCTCAGTGGATGGTCTTCACAAAACTAATCAGAGTCCACTTCAAGATAATAGGCATCATTCCTCAAAAATGATTTCCTATATGTGAGAATGGTAAGAGGAAAATCCAATCATTCCGACGATTACCAACAGGGCTGTGAAAATCACGAACAAAAAGCAAATGGAATCCCACAGTCCAGGTGAAAGATTTTAACTTGAACATTGGACACCATTGTAAAAAAATAAGGATGCTGTTCATTTCGGTGTGCATTCATCAAACCCCCTGGAACTGGAACGAGGATTTTCGATCGGTTGTGTATATTTATTGAGATTACCTGCACCATATGCTCCTTGTGGATAATGTTCTCGGGGCTAGCTGTGTGGTGACGCGTGTCTGCTTGAGGGTGCATGAAAAGCGTCTAGCACACTCTGATATACTTTAGCAAATTGGTTACCCGTTGAGCCGGTAACCTATTGGGAACGTGGAAATTAGCTCGTTGCTCATGGGGGAACACGAACATAGAACATGTTTTTTACTTTCTGAAGGCAGTCTTATTTTTAAGGTGAGCTCCAATCGCTTTCTTTCTTCGTTCCACATTAAGTTTACTATACTTACTTTTCGAGTTTATCTAACTTTGCTATCCCGAGGAAATGTTAATTGTCACGTAGAGCCAGAGGATCTCTGTGATAAACGGGCTAACAGCTTTTATTTTTGATGCAGCATACATCTTAGGTTGTCGATACTCGCATTATTCACAGAATATGTGCGCCAGAAATGTCGCTTTATAAAACATTGTTAATGACAACCCTGTCAACAACTGCACAGATTTGTGTTAGGACCTGTCAGCGTCACAAGAAAATTCCCAACATTACCCAACAGAAGAACTAGAGCGTTTTCCAATATGACCGTGAAACTTTGTGTAATACCCTGGTCGTAGAAGTTAGTGGTACGACGTAGGTAAATTTACCCTCAAAAATGCTCCCAGGTTAAGTGGTTTAGTTATCTTTAATGTATGAAGCGATTAAGATAATGCAGATCTCTACCCTTTGCATAGTTTCTGCCTACTTGCCAACCTCTCATCCATACTCGCTTTGAACTGCTGACTAAATCAAACAACTACAGATGAGCTCCAGAAGATTTTGTGTGCGCCGTTCATTAGCCCTGTAATTAGGCTCCTTGACCTTAAGGCTTTTGTGATCAGTACAGAAACTAGCTTGACCCCACTTTTGAATGATGAAGTGAGCGACAGTGAACAATACCCTGGTGATGGTAGTTAGCTTTCCAGCTGAAACCTAATTTCGAAGTACGAGTAACAAACGTCCTGTTTTTGTCCGGTTCAACCAATGGTATTGACAACTTAAGGTAAACTTAAGCATATTTAACAGCAACCAAGCAGTACTTAACCAAACTATATTGCAAAATGTTTATCCGGAACTCCAGCTGGCTGGCATCAGTGCGGCGATTCATTCTTGCGATAATGAATTCAGTAGGATTCTACATTCAACTGAGGCATAGTATAAAACTTGTTGAAAGTCAGTCGAATCTGGTGGACAGACTGCAAGATCCGTTTTAAGTGTTCACAGAGCCTTAGCTCGGAGTCCTTCTTTATAGCAAAATAAAAAGTGAAAAGTTATGGGCGATCTGTGACTATACCCTGTCAAAAGAGCTGATAGATGGGCCGTGAAGGAGACTCTTTGGAATACCAGCCTTAGGTGCAACTTGGCGAGAAAAGGTAGTTAAGGGCAAAATTCGGTGTTGACTTGTTTTAAAGCATGTTATAAATTATTTTTCCACCCTAATGAATCATACATACCGCGAAGTGTGGCATTGAAGCATCTCATATCCTGTGGCAAACCCTGAAAAAAGTCAGTACGGGCCATCATTCCAAAGGCAATTTATTGACTTTTTCGAAGCACACTAAAGCGAAGCGATAGAAATGCCCACCTGTTTTTATCCCGCACCAACCTACAACTAACCTGACAGTGCTGAATCATTCGGCTTGGTGAGGAGTTTGTTGTGTTGTGTGCTCGCTCACCATATCTAACATGATGTGGGGGCTAGTCTACGGCGCCGGATTTATCATCATTCTAAAACGGTGTATACATAAACAGAGCTGCACACACCCACCGCTGCCTTTTCGCAGTCGCCTCGCTCGATACATACGCGCAATCACATATGGTGATGCCGCAGCAAACATAGACTAGTTGCACCTGGTACATATCAAATCAGGTCAATCAGCAGGGATGCATATCCTAGGCGTGGGTCGGAGTAGAAGTATGAATGCGTTACCAATCTAGCTAACAACTACTACAGCGTGTTACGTGCCTCAGCCTCTATAAATCGAGGAAACATGCTAAGTGTGAATTCAACGTGTTACAGTGCGAATGCCGAGTGTCAGGTTTGTTATGTGTTCATTTTACGAAATCTGCATCGAGGTCACCAGTCATCCCTTCAGAACCTCGAGATCTTTCGACCAGAAGGCATAGCAGAACTGCACATGATGATTGTAAACAGGATAATACGGGATTGCTCATCTTGATTCGTTATAATAATACATGAATTCCTAGTTCGTCTTTAGCACGAAAATCTTTTGACAAATCACTGGAGAAATGATTGGCGTATGCTTTTGAGAAATTGGCAATCGCCCTTTGGTAAAGGCGTATTGTGAAATGGATCACTCGGTGATAGTTTGAAACCTGGTGACTCAAAAGATATAAATACGGCTTACAGACTCACCTAAAACCTGAAAAAAACGCCAGGCTTTAGAATGCACATGTGTGCTCTGTTGACTTGTAGTCACCCTTTACCAGCCTTTCTCTAGACAAAACTATCGATGTTGAATAGCGTAAACTTTCGTCTTCCCATCCCAACATAGTTTTTCATTGAACTACCACTGTTTTTGCAGTAAAAACTTCAGTTCTGTATACTTTTAACCACCTCATCAACAACTCTGCGGCGTCTTAATGGGCTGCGCTCTAAGCCCACTCCTGGCTGATTTTCAACGTTAGTAAATGAAGATAGTTGACTTTGGTTATACCCAAGGATAGGGGACATTTTCGTCCGTTCTTTCACCGTTTTCGCTGGAAATTTAATTTAACAAACCATCAGCAGCTCTTTGAAATACTTGTGAATCTTGACTACACGTTAATGTAGTGGGTACTTACAGAAATTCTACTTGATTAGTATGACATATGCACTGCTCCAGTTGCATTCTGTCGGAGTACGTAGGGAACACTTTAAGATCGCTGTTTACAAACACTTGTCGCAATTATATGGGAGCTGTTTATAAAGACTGTCAAGTAGAACAGGCTTTCATAGCTTCAACAAATACACACATTTGTATATCGATTTGGTTTTCGCGGAAGACTCAACTAAATCTATCGTTATTGATATTCTTTGACTGAATGTGGGCTGTCGAAGAGTATTCATCAACTTTATGAGCAGTTTCCCTTACGAAAATAGACTGCGATATCTCGAAAATCGTGTCCGGTGAAACAGGAAGCGGCCTTTCTGCAACACATGCAGTTGATGATTATCATAAGCAAGAGATTCAGTTGAGTCAAACATAAGGTAGACAGAAACCGGAGACTGCACCTACCTAATGAGCCCCAATAAGGGCAAAACCAGTCGTGGACTATCAAAGCGTTTTCAGCAAGCTTGTGAGTCGCTTCCCTCATGAAAAAGGTAACCTTAATGCTTTATTGTGTCACTGGTAGAAAATAGGGCCAAACATGAAACTGCATCTAATAAACCGACCTATTTGAACTCCACTTCAAAAAGGACATCAGTGGCAATAGCAACGTAACGTTTAGACCTGACACTAAATTTGGCATACAATTTCACGTACCCTAACAGGTGTTACCGCTACCCTCAATTAAAGGAAACCACATATTTGGAGCCAAATACGCTTCAAAACACTGGACCGAACACCACAGTCTCCCATAACTAGACGCCTTATCACCATGGTCCATCATGTTAACCTCATCCAGGGTTTACTATCTTTCATCGCCAGCGAAACGTGCTATACGGTTTGGATTCCAAGGCTGTCTTGACGTAATATGTACTATTATTTGTTTATCCATTCACCCGTTATATCCGGGATGTTGCGAGCTACTGTCAGGCATGCTTTTTCAATCTTCTTCCCCAATAATTGAGGGACAACAAGAAAAGTTTGTGTCTACAAGCCATCGTGTTCTCTCTGTTTCATTCAACTAGTGCGTATATTTATTTTGAAGAGGGCTGAGAAGAAAATAATCAAGAGATGCAAGCACAGAATTTACCTACCTCGTCCGTTTTTTGCAGAACCGCGTACTTTATACTACACATTCAACCTGAAATTACCTTGTTCTCTGCTTTGTACGAGTTATATACCTAAACGGCATTTATTAGGTATTTGGGATTATTTCAAGGGCTGCACTTGATCAGTGCACGACTCTGAATCGGCCATGTCGTATCTAACTTTCGCGTCAAATCCCTAACCAAATCATCCATGTTAATTTTCGCGACATTAAGTGTGCACCTTCTCAGTATACGGGAAAACCGCACCGCTAAGGGAAACGGCTTGACCAGAATAGTTTGAAACAGCTATAGAATGTATTATTTCTATTTGGATGTGACCCGAGCTTAAACTCCGCATTTTGTTCACACTGAAGAGATTACGGCTCTATGGCTCACTCTTTTCAGACCTCACGTCGCCGCTTGTCACTGAATCAAGTACAATTTAGTAAATAAGCTGTGTTACGAAATTCAACGTTGCAGACATTCAAACACAGTGCTACTGGCCAGCTATTACATTGCGTTCCACTCGAAACCACTTCAGTAAGATTTTTTAATCTGTCCACTTTTTCGACCTCCTACCTCTGGATTGAACGACCATCAACACCCGTAGTCTAAGTAAGCCCAGACACAGTCCAGCTTCGTTTACCATAGAATCCGTTAACTAAATTTGGTCGAGTAAAATCTGTAGTGTTTTCTGATATGGAACACAGAGTAATCGGGTTAGCACTGTGACATATCCGGCTCCCTAATAAAGTCAATGATGTATTCTGGTAAAATTGTTCTAGATGGGCAATCAAAAATCTGTTTACCAACCCATTCTTTATCTGCTTTTATGGGCAAACAGTATGTTGCAAGTAGTGTACTTATCCGGTGGATCCGTATACTCTTAAATGTTGAACTATTCTCCCTTGTAAGTGGTTTTGTAGCACTCATCAGCTGACCACCGATTTTGTCCTTTTCGAGTTCACTCAGATATGCCCCAAACTATCACTGGACACTTGGTCTTATTAGAATTTATTCAAATAGCCATTCGTGACCTGCACGTGTGTGCACAATATCATTTAGTCCAGTGTTTGACCAACATATTTCACATCTCTGTCATGACATCGCTTATGTTACATTTCACGGTTTGTCTTAAAAAGCGATAAGTATTTGAAAACAAGAAAAAGTATTGCATTTTCAACCAACCAGTTGCGGACAAATATTATCAGACAACACCAAAGTGAATGTTCCGAAATTTCGATCGGAGTCTTATGTCACGTGACTGATGCTTTGCGGCAAACTTCAAAAACATCAACATTTATGACAGTATACTAATGGTTCGTACACTTATATCATTGGTCACCAGGCCTGCAGTGTCCAGTCGGTCCAGAGCATGGTAAAACCCTGACACAAACTAAGCGGGACGGTAAATAATGTCAATTTGCACCGAAGCGCACAACCTTTAGATAATAAAGTTGAGATAGTTATACTAAAGCTTGTTAAATTGCATGTCCCTTAAAATAACTGCGTCCACTTACCGACTACCTGAATTTACAAACAAAATCCACAGAAACTCAATCTGTGAATAATGCCACCTGTTACGAAATCAATACCTTTGTCTACTCAAAATTTCAGTAGGAACCCAACTGTCACTGAAGATTGTTACATCCTTTAGTCAGCATTCAGAATGCTATGGGTCGCAGACTCCGTCTATAGTTGCTTGTAGTTCCATTGGAAGGATTAAAATTCAAGAGATAGATGGGAACAAATGCACAACCACCACTTTGCCTTACGTTTTCCATACAGAATGCATCTGACCACACCATTTTGTTCAATAAGGTAATTTTGGTTAGTTTATTCATCTTCATATTTTTCTTATTATGGCTGGACTCGTAGACCGAGCACCCCACATCGTAGGGACCGCAGTCATCTCTACAGTGGATGGATAAATCATAAGGTTTATGTACAATACAGTTCGTACGGGATATAAGATTGCAGCCGGAAATGAGCAAGCGTAGCCCTGGTCTTGATATACTGGCACCCAACCTGGATTTTTTTCGATCCAAACAACCTGGTAGAACAATAGCACCCAAATATGTATTAGAGCATGCTCGCAGGATCTACCCCCTGCCCTAGTTGACGGCTTGTCATCTAAAGAATATGGATCAGATACGAACTCTCCGGGTAGAATGTCTTTGAATGATTAGTAAAACCTAATGGATGATTTCCGGTGTGATGTGGATTTCGCCACAAAAAGGCAGCTCACCGTTAGGCGGCAGTAACAAGATCACGAAAGTGTTGGCGAAAACACAAAAATCTCTAGCATAGTAGTCGCGTCCGTAATCACGCGGGTCACCTGTGAACAATAGACAAGGAAGAACACTAAACTCCAGGCCCGTCACATAACTATGACCGACTTACGCACGAAGTCAAAAATGCTTCACAAGCACTGATCAATGGTTTTGACATTAGGGCGCTCCAAGATGAGCAACAGTCTTGACGGAATGGGTGAGTCAGGTGCTTACCTATAAAGAGACGAGCGGCTCGTGGGCTTGACGGTAAAACCAGTAGTGCGCGGAGCTGGGGCAGAGGCCTCGGTGGGAGCAGGAGGTTGATCCCAGCGAAACTTCAAGTACCAGGTTCTTCTGCCTTTCCGAAACGTATTTTCCATACAATTGTCCACATATCAATCAATCAGTCAATCAGTCAATCTATCTATCTATCTATCTATCTATCTATCTATCTATCTATCTATCTATCTATCTATCTATCTGTCTGTCTGTCTGTCTGCCTGTCTGTTTGTCTGTCTATCTATCTATCTGTACGACTGTCTACCCTAGAAACCTCACACGAAGTCCAGTGTAATATGATCACTGTGCTGATTTCTCTAGAGGTTCATCACAGGCACATGCCACCACTGGCTCTCACCCTCTAGAAGGACCACTCGCAGAAACCTTATTCCCTCGGCTATATTTTTATTATGTTCTTTGAGTATTCACCAATAGTGGTGTTACCTGATCTCCTTTCGGGTGATCGACGAAAATGGTCAGTGTACTTTTCATCTGCTTTGACATGACTTCACTGAGAATACCCACTACTTAATTCTCACCCTGTGATGCTCCCACTACCGATCTTACTCAGGTCCCCAAATCTACCCTCCCGCATGGTGGATTAAAAGTAAACCTGCTCATTCATGATGTGCCCAATTCAGAAGAATCCAAAGGCAGAATTATCAAATTAGAATTTGCTCGATGAAATCCGCCCGTACACAGTTGGCTTCCTCTGGAATAAATGCCCTTAGAATAAATAGTCTTGGAAAAAATACAAAAAGAAATAGACAAATATAACTCAAAAGCATATCGCAAGGGTGTAGTCCCGTTTCAAATATAAATACATGCATGAGCTATTTTGGACTGATATTCATGGGTGCTTTCCCCAGAGAAGACAACTGCATATACGTATACACACATGTTAGTACATTGTTATTTTATATACAGCTTTGTGCACGTCAGAGCAATCTTTTGAAGTACGTTGCTTCTGTCCAATAATGATTTGTACAAGACAACTAATGGTTCATCCCGGATGTAGATGAACTCTCCATGAGAAAAAAAATGCCGCACCTTCTGGTAACAAACCATCTCGTCCGGTAGTACACCACAGTGATACGACATACCACGATGAAGACATCTTCGGACATTCTAAGCGCATTTGGTAAAAAATGCTTTTAGGAGTATTACCCACGTAATAGGTTTTATGCTTACCTGAAGATAATGCAAGATATGGCTGACAACTTATCTTAACGGCGGTCATTTTGGTAGCCCACAGGGACTACCATCGTCAATAGATAATGCCGTTTTGGGAACAGGTGCCCCTGAATCGAGTCTTTTCTAGTTACAACCCATCGCAATCGAAACCAAGGCTCTACATCCTAATATAAGAAATATAAAGGTGGTCAGCACTGCGGCTGCCACAAAGGATGGCAAGTTTCCCAATGGTTTCTTTTTGGTAGGGACCTTTGGAAGAGTTACTGTTATTTCCGGGCGTAATGAGAAGTCCACCCTAAAGAACATCGTCTCCTCCTTAATTCAGATCAACCACTGGATAGTGCAGGAAGATTCTGGTATAGGACTTGCGCTGCTCAACATTCAACATCAATTTTTTCTGTTCCCTCACAAACTTGTACATAATTCACTCCAATTTGCGTGACCAGATAATTGGAAAACGGTTTTGTCATGAAAAACTGGTGTAACTTACTGAATGATTTCAGCCCTGTCAGAATCACATTAAGAGTTCTAATGAAATTACGCAGAGAACGGTGGTCATAACTTCAGAAAGAACAAGCAATTTGGCTAGATCCCTAGTCATATTTGTTCTGAGTAATATAGCTATCTCCAAATCAGTTATTTCAACTCGATTCCCACTTTAAACGTTTATGCCTTGGATGCAGCACAGCCATTCTAAAATAACGTTAGCCTTTCTTGCAGTTAATTGGGGAGAATTGCGCCCAGATGATAGATAAAGTAGCCTGGAAAACCTTGTGGTCCAGAGTCTTGCTGGTTTTGCCTCAAGTTCATTGCTCAGTGAGTTTAACCATTCTTTCGAACAGTTAATACTGAGAAACCATATTCCAGGATATGTTATAATACTTGACGGCCGCTTAACTCTATCATGGCGAGAGTGTCGTTGCGTAGATTAACTTAGGCATGCTACACTATCGTTTCAGGTTAACGGGCAAGATCTTCGCAATGCGACCCACGAACAAGCCATACAAGCATTTCGCCAAGCGCAAGAACCCATTGTGGTCGAAGTATCTCGGCGCGATGCGGATTGTACTGTGAGATCTCCTCAACCACAGTCCCCAGATGTCCGCAGATGTAGTACCGTAAATGAAAGAATGGATGCGATTGTACAAACCGAAGCCAGTCCAGAAGAAGCTACCTTAGCCGCGATGGCTGCCGCAGCGTGTACTGCAGAAGAAATTCGTGCAGCCTTAGGTTTACATTCAAATAACAATTCCAGGTGAGTGTGTGTTCAGGTTTATGGACAAGTGCAGATAGTGAAACTTTGCCCTCTACACTTGCACACATTGTTTTTGTAAACACAGTCGATCAGTCAAAACCCAGCTGGGCTGAATTACAGTGAATCAGTTCAAGCAAACGGGTATGTGGTTCATTCGAAAACACTGGGCTGTTAATCACTCAAGTTTGTCAGAATGAATTCAGCAGGGTTAGAAAACAACTGATCAGACGCATTATATTTTTTTCAATTTCTCCAATCCAGAACATTTTTGAGATTTAAATCTGCGTCCATATCCTGATGACTACCAACATAATAGTTCGGCAAAGCCCATGAAAAATCAATTAATTAAACACCATCTGTCTATAAAACAATTGAACAATAGGTGCTTAAATAAACTAGTCAGGCGAAAGCCTCTGGCTGATGCAAAGGCAATCAATTAGGTCTGACATAAAACACGTGTGCAATTAGAATTGTCCAACTATGAAGACGAACCGCTAAAAGCCGATTAAACGATTATAGTCAAATATGAATATCCTTGAAATTCTCTCCAATCTTTTACTTCCTGCTCAATACAAGTAGGTTTTCATTCACATTCTGTCAAATTGATGTTCCCTCTGAACGAGTTCCATAAAGTAGGAGCTATGACAGATGTATATATATATATATATATATATATATATATATATGTATATATATATATATATAGACACTGGGGATATTAGAAAGATTTGCTACGCAGCTGTTTGTTTGGGAATGTTCTACATATTCTGTCAATACCATGTGATTAGGTGCAGAGTAAATTGCCCACAATAAAGTATTCTAGAAGACCTGAAAGTTGTCTCCTCTGAATTCTAACACATTGGTTAACGCGCACACTACACCTGGCTTTTTCAAACTTTACAGCATTTGGCTGTGTTGTGTATAGCTGCACAGATGTTACTCCTCACTTGAAAAGCAGTCTGGAGGGTAAACAAACTAATGTTAAGAAATGGGTAGCATGCAGTTTGCCGTACCTCGAGGTGAAGCGAGTTTAACCGCTCGTATTCTGCCAACACGTAGGAAAATCGGGAATAGTTGTTCATTATTCATGCAGTGCACCCATTGTCTACAACTGCACATTCCCATAATCACTTTTGCTATATTCTGTCTATTTTTACGGTGATGCAAAATGCCAAGGGTCAACAGGGGAAAGCTGAAAACACTAACCAAAATTCAAAACATTGGCAAGATCCGGTTTTAAATTAGTTTAGATATTCTCGTTTCTATAGCACTTTTAAATGAGAAGATGGAGACGGAATGAAGGCAATGCAGATGGTCTTGTAGGGCTGCACTTGTTCCGTGAAACGACATTACCGTGTGCAAAATCATCTCGTACACTTTTCTTGATAGCGCCCAGAAAACGCATGTCACGGATTGGACTACGGAGGCTGAGAAAACTCTAGCAATCAGATCTATCTGAGCATATACCATTGAACTTATCATGTGAAAATTTCCACATTGGTGTATTCTATATTATATACAAAAATCACAAGGTTGTTTGAAAGCCCTGGACATCCCACGAACGGTTTTGTATCTTATCTATGATATTCTTCAACTAAATGTGATGCCCAAAGGCTGTCTCCTGTATTAGGTGGTAGGATATTCGAGAAATCTCAGTATGTGTTTCACCGAAACCCATCGACACGTCGACAGCCTACGTCAGTGTAGCTCATACCGTCTTTGATAAGATAGCAGGAAACATGCTCTCAAATTCAACCAAGAACAATTTGTTCCGGTAAACTCTTCCAGTGACTGAGTGTACTAGTACAGGATCTATTAGAAAAAAGTAACAGGGGGTGCGTTGAAAAAATTGGTAGCGCAATCATTCAACCACATCCTTGTGAATATGTTTGAAAGAAAACCTCACTAGGACGAATACAACAAACTTTTACATTCTTGACTGATTAAATTTTCGGTCAGAGTGGATGGCTCCGATCTAACTAACGACAAAGTGTATTTGTCATCTTAGTATCTAAAAACGACTATACATACAAAAGCTAAAAACAGGAAGACTTTACCCAACCTAAACTGACGTCGGGCCGTGCAGTTACTATTCAATGACGATATGCTTAAATGCTGTGGACCATGCGCAGCGAAGTTCTTATTGGTACTCATGCTATGACTTCAATGCTTTACTTGTATATACTAAACTTACTAGATTATGTTACATCATTTGCTTGAAATCACATTCTGATGAACTAGAGTGGGAGACAGGCACAACTCGTCACATTTGGGGTAAACTTCTCAAAGTTCAAAACAAAAAACACTTTGTACCATTACAGTATCATTACAGTACCGAATTTGGTAACACTTTATCCAAACAATGGGTGTACTGAGCTAGAAACCAGTAAATAATACCGAAAGTTTTGTGGTGATATCGTATTACATGCATCACATTACCAGTGTACGTAAAGTTGACTGACCGATGAGGCAGATGAGGCCGATTGCCAGCCGTGTTTAACTGCAACGTATATTTGAATCCATGGAATCAGCAAACGTTCCGATACTCAAAACAGATATTGGAATATTATTCCTCATCGCCTCTTGTATATAACACATTGCATCAAAACGGTTTCGTGAAAACTTATTTCTCATGTGTTGCTGTATTACCACGGCAAACCTCTGGTTAAACGAGCCCAGACGACATTTCCTAGCTAGTTTTTGTCCGATGACATTTGTATTTCTGACATTTGCTATGTATAGACCTGATTAGGCAGGTGAGTTCTTATCATTGGGGATGAGAATTAGTGTGGTGCCAAAACTCTAGGATCACAATTGGTTTCTTAGACACCCAGAAAACTGGATTGTCCTGAATGATTCACACAAGAACTGATTTGCGTTCGTCACAAATCATTGCGACATCACGATGTGTAGCAGACATCAAAATACCTCGTTTTGTAATATTCGTGCATGTCATTGCAACCGATTTTGGTGAAATAACTGCTGAAACATCAAAAGATGCTGGATGTTTATCTTAAGAAACACCAGTTTGATTCGTCACATTGTTTCATCAGGTTTTAACTGAGTTTAAGTAACCCGAAATCCCCATCTCGGTCTGAATAAAAACCCCTTTGATTTGGCGAAATGCATGATGTACATAATACGTGGTCCTTAGTTCCAGAAAGAAGTTGCTGACAGTCTGGAACCAGATTCGGTAATTTTCGATCTAACAGTCACTATGGGCAATGCAAAATCCTCACTTATCTCTTCTACTTGCCACCTTTTGGTATTTTTAAATCGAATAATATGTGAGATACTCCTTTAAATTCTAGGGTAGACATCTATTGTTGCTCTCCGCCTGCTACTCATAAGTAGATCACTCATCTTTTGGTGGTGAGTTCATAATGAATTGGTCATGCGGATTTGCGTTTCATTGTTTCGCCAAATCTCTTCAGACGGTCCCGGAGGGTACAAGAGTGAAAAATGTCCCATGGAATCTACAGAATCTTTTCGACAAACTTATTTGACGCGTTATGAAGAAAAAGCCGCAATGCAGTTTTTGTTGGGCTTCTTTTACCGGTATCTTTTTTTCTAGCGCTCATGTCTGCCTGTCATTCCGCAATGTCATTTCAGTTAGCTGGTATTAGTCCGCGGTAGCCCGTGATTGCCTAATTTTTAACCATCACGTTTGGGGATACATCGGTAAAATCACTTTCAAATACTTCTTATAGCAAAAAATAAGCTCAATAAAGGGAACTGCAGATAACGATTTGTCGGCCCGATCAATTTCTTCGCTACAAAGCTAGTTGGTGATTAGCGTTGCTTTCACGATGCCAGAAGATGGGAGTTTTGAACGGGCAACAAAATAATTAAGGAGAAAACAACTAGGCAGAATGTGACCTAAATATCCGTATCTATATTTTGTGAAGCTTGCCGTAGCAAAGAGAATGTCTCCGGCATCAATGCATTGCAAGTTGGTGTCACGCACAACAGAGCTGAAATATAGCTACTCTGTTGACAATCCGAATATGCAAAACAATTTTTAGGATCCTCGGTCTACATATCAACCCACTGCAGTGCCCCTTCTGAAGGCTCGGTCCCCTAATGATGGGAACTTCTCTGAAGCAATGAGAATCATGAGATAATAAAGTAGTGTCCCCCGTAATCAACTCAATTATTAAGTTCGCGAAAGTTAGTGTGCACACAGATGCTACCAACACCACTCAGTTGCTTCAGTCCAGTGCCATTACTGTCGCGAGGGCGTCACATGGGTCGTCCTTTCATTGTTCCTCAATTTTGTATACTCTCAAGGGAGAGCAGCATCCTACTTTCCTGATTTCTTATCGGAACCAACCAACTGACGTTTATTTTTGCGGTCAAAAGCCAAAAGCAAACACTGTTTTAGCGAAATACACCCATTTGCATACCAGTTTGGTTTTGGCGGGAGACTCAACTGGGACCCAGCTAAATCTCACGTTTATGGTGTTTTCAGAAACCTTAAGAGCACTACGCCTAAACACGGTTTTTTTCAGAGTCATTTGAAGTGCGGTTGCAAAAGGTTGTTAAAACTCAGAGCGAAAGTATTCTGGAGACTTCCTGACCGGAAGAATTTATGAATGCTAGGCACAAAATAGCATATACGGTCGATTACTCAAACAGTCAGAATATGGACGGGATTACCAATTCCATTACATAAAGCCCACCCATTCTAAAGAGACATACTCCCGTGTTTACTGAACGGGGTTTGCCTTATTGAAGCAGCTGCGTAAGGAGACAGTAAACGCACGACTTGCTAACTGGAATCATGTACACCTAGAGTAACAGGCCTGTTACTCGTGAGGTCTATGTGCTTAAATCTTGAACTGCTTAGACAGAAATTCCGGTCGTTCTGTTCAAGGTACTAATGAGCAGCAGCATACGGGATACTAATATCCTTTACATTGCTCCAACAAAACAAATCACCATGAGTGACCGGAATGGTAGTCTTCATTAACCAATCACCTGGTTTACGTGAATTAAATCTGGAAAGCTCCAGTGTGAAAAGTTTGGCAGGCAATCGGTGAACTTAACAAGCGTTTCTGAAACGACGACATTTCAATCGTTTCGAAACCTTCCTAACTTTTCCTTAACTTTTCTTAACTTATTGCAACATTTCATGCAGGCACTTTGATATTCCTTATATTAGTCGAATATTAGGATGTGTTTCGCATAAGCATTGGTCACACTCCATAAAATATCCAAGTAATAGATTGATATTCTCAAAACCTTTCGCATCCATTTGCTAGCTGCCCTATGCCATGTCCAACGACCAAAGATCGCCTACGCTACCTGAACTACCAAAATACATCACTTTCTTGCAAGTGTTCTCGCATCTATAAATGGAAGGGACATTGTTTTCGGTGACTAAACACTACCAAAGCTATCGTCTGCTCCTATTCTACTCGAAACTTTAAAATTGTTGAGCTTTGTAGCCCAATACAGTTTACTGAACATATGATCCATTTCGACGTGTTTTTCGTAAAAATTATGCAGTATAAAATTGCTCTCGGTGACAGTGTACCATCTAGGCTAGCAAGGATTCGCCCCTTGCCAAGGGAAGCCTAAGCCCTCCGGATCATGTAGTTTGCATAGTTCTCATCATCTAAAATGGACATTTACCAGTCGTGATCGTAAGATATATGTGATTCTGCTTGGTTGAATTTGCTGCATTACAGTCTATGCAGTCAACGGGTCTTTAACTCCCTTATTGTTACAGACGTGAAGAACTTTGAAGCAGATACTGGATATGCCTGACTCTTAACGGACTGTCTGAGGAGCCTTTCTAAGAGCATTCCATTCCTTATTAGACTACACGCTCCCTTTAGCAAATGTCCCTTTCTGTTGCCAGATATAGTTTCACAACATTTCTTCAGTTTGTTGGAATACACCTTAAACTACCGGACAGAAAGTTGTTGACTGTCGATCTTATGCGGAAGAATTCAGCTTCTCAGTTTCTAGTGTTTATTATGACTCCGCGTGAGGGCGCATTGATTTACGTGCCATCCTTTAAATGATTCGAACCAGCCAACCACCCGAACACAGAAAATGAAGGACTCATCGAATGGCGATGCCTACATTTGAGTACGCTGCACGCTTGACCACGGTTAACCGCTGGTCGATTTCGTACGCACCATGCTCATCCAGTGCAACTTGTCGTCGGTAGCAACCAGAATAAACAAAGTAGCCGCAGTAGTGTTTTTCAGCTGTTCAGTATCCAGTGTCATGTTCTAAATGTTCTAAACCAAAATTGCCATCAATGAGCTAAACTAATTCACTAAACAGTGTATTAAAATTTGAATGTTATGGTTCGGATGGAAGCATGGAACATCAATAAAGGCGGCTGGTGTTGTTAAATTGATGTGATTCAATAGTCCACAAAGCGAACTGACACTTCATCATAACATTTTCTTGCATTATGATTTTGATATACTGATACTTAAGATCACCAATAATGCTTTGAAATATGGGAAACAGATACACGGAGTTGTTTTTGTATTCCAACTGATAAATATATAACTAGTGTCCTGATTTCACCCAATCACCCTGTGGCTTCCATAATTTGGGATAAGTTATCTTGTTAGACCTTCCTTGTAAATTGTCAAGATGATATCTAACGCTTCAAAATGATCTGCTTATCCAAGCTCACCCACCAATATTCATGAACATTCTCCCGATGGTATTTTCACTCCACAGACCATTTACCTTGGTCAGTCATCAGTTACACGTTTATTGGCTTAATGAAATTTATTATTGATGAACACATTCTGTTCCCCAATCATGGAATGATGTGATAAAGACGTAATATGTTGAATCAAACACTCACTGATTAAAAGATTCAGTGCCAAAATTCGGATTCATCTCTAAGTTTAACAACTGAGGCCATTGAGTAGTTTTCCAACCATCAGGAACTACCTTTTCGTTCACTAATAAAGTTCGTCAAATCATGTGTAAATCGGGTTGCGGTAGATTTGTGTTCTGGTTGCCGTATCTGGTGTGTCCCCCTAGAACTGCCGATCAAATAGAGTTTCTTACGTAATGGCATTTTATCAGGTGGACATTGACATTCGAATATTTATCAACGGACTAACCGTGGATTGGTCTGTTTGCGGGTAAGTCTTTCCTCCGGGAATTGACTGTACTTGAACTATGCGACCTCCAGTGACTCTTGACACAGTTACTGATATGACCCTTCATTTTGATATTTGATCAGGTGGCTAGTAATCTGTTCGCCAAACTTGGCAGATAGCTTGCAAACGCTTCGTCACCAATCAAGGAGATATCATAAGTGCGAGCAGCAGTTTTGGTTCTCTAACCGGGCTTCCATACGTGAATAGGTCCCCTAATCCCAAAAGCATTAAAGTTTCTTTTCAGGCGGCCGGAGGGTAGAGCCATGGAGCATAAAACAAGTTTACGTTCCGTATTTAGCGGGAAAATGGCTCAGGTGGCAGTTAATGCATTCACTGAAGGGGATCGCGTTGTCTCTTAAATCACTGATTTGCTTCAGTTCGCAACAATCAGTTGTTCTGCTTGGAGTTTGTGAAAACAAGCCCACACAATATATCGGCCGCAGTAGATTTACATCGGTATCGCCTATTAGGGCACACCCAACGTGATGACCAACTGTCATGCAACCGGTGCCCACCGCCCGGATTGAAGCCCGCGAAAATTTGTGACCCACTACATACAGAGCACATCTGTATCAAATTTGGTTTGTTGGTTTCCTAACCCCCAAATGTTTCATTGGTTTGACTTGGTTAGCAACCCTTGTATACCAATAAGCCAGCTTGAAAATATCAGTCCGATTCGAAATGTTCCTTCTCAGCTATGCTTAATTCGGGTAAGCAATTTAAAAGAGATACAGAGACACCACGCTCGTGCATTCCGTTCTGGATCAGACCTCATCGATATTAGTGTCTTGCGCCCGTTATGGCCGTTGAGTAGTGAATGTTACCATACATATCCTCTTTTATGAGCTGCCCTATAAATTTTGGTTTACAATTTAACTACCATTTGGATTATGAGCAGCATTGCAACTGCTGAGCGCTTGTAAATGTCTACTCTCAAAATTACTTAATCTTGTAAGCATCCGCAGTTGACAGAACCGAAAGGAATGATTTAATATCGTCTTATGCATAAGTCGATTGCGTTATAATCTCATCGGAACCAGTATTTGAAACGGACACTTTCGAATCACACCGTATGCCAATCGGTATATAAGAACTGTAAAGATCCCACGAAGTCACTAAAATGATTCATGCCACTGTAGCAGCCTGAATCAATACTTATCCGGTAAAAACCAATGGTAAAACCAAGTGCCTGATGAACATATGAACAGGTTTACCCTTTATCAGTATTCTTTAGTTTGATAAAGTGGCCCTCACGGACAGTCGTTTGATTTCTGGGAAGGAGTGTCTGCAAAACTCAGGTCAGAGAGCGTTTACTGCACGTTGCATTCGCTGCACTGATTACCTCCAAGTTCAGCAACAAAAGCGTCAAAACTTATACCTGGCCAAACGGTCTAATGTTTGAAACGAATTATGTGAATTCTCCGCTGCTTCCATCTCACCAAAAAACTACTTTACCGAAGCATTTGGCAAAGCTAGAAGGATAAGAGAGATTGTTTAGTTTGATAATTACTTACTGGTGCACAGACACAGATATGACGTTAAAACATATTCCAAAAAATCCTTTCCAAGGTGCCTAGGGACAAACCCCACAAAATATTGCATTGCTGTTTTGTGTTTTGCGGTGTCGAAAATTTTATTCTATGTTATGCGTGGATTTACATCTGAACTTGATTCATCCAGTGACCAAAAAACAGTGATCCGCAAATATCCTACAAGCTCGAAGTTAGTTTGCGTAGCTTTCTGCTTTTCTGCTCGATGCCAATATTAGTAACAAGAATAAAATCCGAAAACGAAACAGCTGTAGCAGAAATTCAGGAGGTTTCATTTTGTACATGACATAGCTTAGTTCAGTAAGCAGAAACAATCAAGCATAAATCGACAAAATTTCCATGTGTCTTATCAGGTAAGAGAATGTTCCATGAAAATAGCTCCTTCTGGAAAACTATAATTATTATTTGATTCTTGTCAGGAGAAAAATCACACTGACTGAATTTATAAGCTAAAAATAGCATGTGTTTGTTTCGTTTCAACTCAGTTGTTGCATCCCACATTTATGATATTTCTTGTTTCGCGCCCCATTGGCAATAAATCTGAACCATAAAAAATTATAACTATGACTGTATGTCCAGAACAACCTAATAAAGGTTGCCTATTAAAGTAACAATATCGCTTGCTGAATGCTCCTTTGAACAAATATGATATGCTTGAATGTGTTTGTTTGGCGAATATGCTCGGAGTGTGTACGTGTTGCATTTTAGCCTACATTCTGTAATTGTGTGATTCATCAATCTGCAATTTTTCTAGTTTCGGTAGTTGACTAGTCGGTTTGTGTGCATCAACCGCGAAATTTACAGCAAAAAACATCTGTCTGTCCACTTTTAGCTGCAGAATTAAACATCCTCTCTCATAAGCATCTCCCGGTGTGTATTGAACAAAACTATTGTAGACGATATCCGGTATTCTAAATGAATGACTGTTGCGGTGAGTCACTTGCCTCCTTGCGGATCGATGCGTGTCACAGAAGGGATATTGATGGTACAAGTCATTGGAAGGCAAGCGGGACTATAAATCAAGTTTTGGAATGAGCTAGGATTAAACCTCTGGGTGTTGAAATAACTAAAGTCCAAAAATAAGTTTTCAGAATGTGTTGGCTTTCTAGGGGGCAGATTCGACTTTGGTCGGTGACAAGTGCTAGGATAATTCACACAGCTAGCTGCGTATAACTGTTATGAGGTCAGATGAACTGATGAAGCCTGATAAAACAAAGAGTAGCTGCAAACAGTAGGTTATGCATATATATATATATNTATATATATATATATATATATATATATATATATATATATATATATATAGGTTATATACGTGGCACTAAAGGGGGCATATGATGCCTCATTTTGAAGGTGAAACTGAACCAGCAAATTTCTTATTGCACTGCCAACATGACAAGCAGACATAACATTCGGTATTAACGGTGAAACTGGCCTGAAGAATACATTCTAGAACAAATAGATTAGGGACTGTTTCCGCTACTAATATCTATGCCATTAGGCATAACGGTCATTTCCAGTTAATGAGTTGGTATGTAGTGAAAAATAAAGGTTTTCGTATAAGAAATTAAAATGAGTAACACAAACACAAACACCTGAATTCTCACATCTGAACAAGTGTCACAAATACGGAGAAATTTCGACGGATATTGTAGGACATATATTAATGCTAAATCGGATTTTTTTTATCGGTGAGCAAGAAATGATGAAATATAATGAAATAATAATAATACAGAGCGCAATGCAGGGCATTTTTATAGGTAGGCTATCTGAAGGACTTGATTAATTTGGCATATGAAGGATTGCCGTCTGAATCGGATTTGCCGAACCATTGGAAGCCTGGGCATAGCAAGCACCACAGGTGGTGAGCCGAACGTGGTGTTGCGCGCAGAACATCATTCCCTTGGAGCCCGGATCCCACAGGGCAAACACATGTTTGGATTTCCAAAAGCTTAGTGACAACAAGTCATCCATACCACTCAACAGGTGGGTGTAGGACGACTGCTATCAGCTTCAGAAATGTTTGCAACGGGGGTACCGGTTTGTAATTTTAAATCCTTGGATGCCAGTTGTGTGACCAATTGAAAAAAAAAAACAATTAAATCTGCCTGCGACAATTTGGTCAGTTTCCGGAATTCTCACGATTAAAAAAATTGGAACATTTGCGGAAAAATCAGTGGTGTATCGTTATTTTTTGCTTCAGATTATGATTGCAAATTGGACTACGACAATGTATCACAGACTTCCTTTTTTCAGCGCGTTTTTCGGTAGAATTATTTGGCCAATATTTAGTATAATTATAGTATAGTAGTATACTAATAGTACAATATGTATTAAGTATAATCATGTTCAGTGTGCCTGACTATAGTCCTGCCATGCTCTCTCTTGTGTTGTATCAACAGCATACATATGGATGGTACAATGTCTTTCTGTTTCTTGACTTCAGTAGGGCAATTCACCTGGTCGGGATGCAAGTCAGGACAATTTGATACAGCAAGGAAGGCTGTTGGAGCATCACAGTTCTTTTGTGCTTCCCTACTAATCATTTGTGAGAATGTGTACGGCTCTTTCCAAAAGCCTCTTCTTTAAGAGCAGCCACACTCGCAAAAAATGTTCACGTTCAATGGCTTCGTTTTCCGCTGCAATTATTACGATAACAATAGGACGAATGGCGTTTTCCTAGCCTCCCACTTTCAATTCGCTGTAGGCATAAAATTGTGTTGATCTCGAATATGAAACTTTAGTTTCTCACTTTCGACAATGAAGAAAGAGCATATGCATTGCAGCCTCAATGCACAAATTTAGTCAGCAGGATACACACACACTTTTAAGACGCCCTTTTGAATTTCAAGAAAGGCAACAGAAGCCGTGGATTTCTTTGAGAAGCTGCATTAGCTCTGACAGTAGCCCAGCTGATGAATTCTCCAGAGAAATCTTACATGTGAACAATGTCAACAAGACAGACTTGCGTTTCAAGGGTCACGGATATCGAACTGGGGCAAGGGCAGCATCGTTAAATGGCTTCAAGTTATGACTTTTCTGAACAGGAGGCGTTTTTAGGTCTCTGACAATCATTTTATCATAATTCTGATCATAATAGACTGGTACTAGCGACTACGCGACATGAAAGCGGGTTTAATTAGATAGATGGTTCTTCCGGTATGAGACGCATGCAACACCACTTGCCGCCGAATTCTCCCCTCCAAGAAGTTTTTCACGCCTATTTCAGTGCTTTGCATGGAAATGGAAAAGGGAATGAAGAGGACTAAGGCAATTCACTGTAGTTCGGGTGAAGTTTGCCCTTCAGAATGGTTTCTTCTCTGCCCTCCCCATGACTTGCTTATGACAATGTAACTGTCTAGCAATATGTTGCCAGTGACACTGTAACTGTCACTTTATTTGGGTCTTCTAGAAGCAGGCCCATACTCTTCATTCGGCTTCCACGTTTCCTCTATATGGCTTCATTTTAATGATGTAAAATAGGTGTACGGTAACCAAGCAGCAGTGTTCTAAGGGCGAAGTTTCTATTGATGGGGATTATTATTATTACTGTTATTATTATGGTGACGATGAAAATGATGGCGATGATTATTATTGTATGAGCACGGACATTTCTGTCACAAAGTGGCGTTCTCTGTACAGTAAGTCACTGGTACTCTGTTGGGGCAAGTTACCCGTGGGTATAGCCATACGCAAACTGCCAATACGTTTAGTTCATTAGGACTTTTTCCACATGCACGGCAATTTGATAGAGTGGGTGTCATGTTTCAAGTGGCCGTAGATGCACATGTCGAAATTGGTTGTCCTTGGTAAGATACTTTATTGGTAGGAAAAAGCGGAGTACACCTCTTACTGTTCTGCTTACTTGAGACGTAAAGCAAATTCAATGCACATCACAAAAATAAAGTCAAACTTCACGTTAGCTGCTAAAAATCTGCCTGCTGCAAGATAGTTGCGTCAAAACGAGGAATCCTTGTTGACATCGGCTACAACCCCTCTTTCATCTAACTACGCTGAGGTCATTTTCTGTTAGCACATAGAATCTGTCAAATTAGTCATTTATTTAATTCATATGGGGACAACAATTAATGAAGGTAACATTAATAATGTCAGTGTTATAGCCCCAATCCATTTTTCCTGATCTTGCTGTCGAATGGCTTGATGTATCTTACGAAGAGAAATAAAAGACTAATTATCCCGGAATTTCTGTATCTTTGGTCAGATTACGGAACTTTTCTAGGGTTACAAGCACTCAGGTAGGTAAAAAAGATGCTGTTCTGAACAGTGTGGAATAATATATCAAAATGCCGTTGAGGTGTCAGTTTAAGCCTTGTTTTGTATCCCTACACTGTTTACGGTGTAGCAAATGGCGCATTGTCGAGCTTGCTGGAAACCTGCCTAGGAAATTACACCAGGTTCTTAGAAGCACATTCCACACTCTTCGCTCAATTTGTCCTAAACCTGTTTATGAAAACAGAATTCATTTGTGCAATACGACCTTTAAAAGTAAATACTCTACGTTGGCACTTTAACTATCCAAGCAAAAAGGGTTTATGAGAAAATGTGACCAACTTGATAATCGTTTATTTCTTTGACAGTCTAATTAGGAACAAAAACTGGCCATAAATAAAAAAGCAAGGTGCTGACCGGACTAAGTGTTCTTTGGGGAAATCGGATGTTGGGCAGGCCCATAATCGCGTCATACAGTCTTCATCATGTCAGCGCATTACGATGAGACGACGTTTATCATTTCGTCTCCAAATCAAAATGGATTGCCGGATGGATGTTTTTAACTATTCCGCAAAGTTGATGAAAACTGTGCTTTGGATGCAGCATAAAAATATCACCACTATATTTTTTAAGAGTAGTAGGGGATTATGGTAATATTGCATCGTCTAATTTGGCTATAACGATGTCTAAAAAAGGACAAGGGTGGACTTGATCACCACCTTACTGTTCTGTCTGTATAGTATGTTGTCATATTAACGTAAATCCTATTCTCTGTTTTGTAATTCAATGTAGTTTATCTGATGACATCAAAATAAGGGGTACTTTAGCGTGACACAAAGAAATAGGGAATCAATTTTCCCGCTGTGTTTACACCGTGTAGCACACAAGCGAGTCTACCGCGCAAAGTATACGCCACAGAGTTTTGTCTCACTGCTCCAAAAAATTCAATTAATCATGGAGCATTGACGTGATAAGGAGAGTTGGCAGTTAAGAGGAGTGGTCCGTCGGGAACTCCGAATTATCGAACATTTAGAGGTCCATATATCCTTGGGATGATAAGACTAGTTTGTATGATACTTCGGTTCAAGTTATTAACCCACCGTCTGTGATGCCTTCAAACGCAAGTGTTTGCTGCTTAATGTCAGCAGCACCGTCTCTTTCTCCGAGGAAACAACATCTGCTGTAGAACAGCAGTTTATTTAAATAATCAACGTAGTTCTGTTTTCTTGATAATGCTATTCCAGCTTGCGTCCACTTTTGTCACAACAACATTCCGTTTATGTTTCACTGCATTCAATATCCCCTTTGATATATTGTCGTTAGTATGCACGTGCCTTTGTGTTTTCTATCTTTGTGCACAATCTGCCATAATTTGATGAAAATTTACTGAAGCCACAATACGATGAGCATTTTCCGCCAACTGGATGATCACTCAATCGCAGTATTAAAAATTTCTGGCTGGTACTCATTGATTGTTTAAATCGTTCTAGGTATATCTGCCCGGTTTTAATTAAGGTGTATGACGTCCGTGAAGAAAATTACCCAAGCTGAGGTTGGAACAAAAATGTCCACTAAGAAGAGTGCCAAAATCTTTTCTACTTTTCCACTGCGCAGGGGCGTGATTTTGGAGACTTTATAGTAAAGCTTAAATTTACGTAGACGGTCGTTAGAAGGGACTGAGGAACAATTAATCCGGAAGTATACACACGATAAAACAATTCAGATGATTTTTGTGGGAAAAGAAATCGTTATTTTTTCTGCATTCAAGAGGCTAGATTTGAGAAATTGTTGGTTGCAGACGAGCTGTAGGGAAACAAAAAATGTTACTTGGTCGTGTCACGTTTAGATGTTCCAAAGAAAGTGTCTGGAAAGAACACGCTATCTTGGGAATAAATAGCGGCAGAATTCCCTGTAACTCTGTCCCCAAGATATGGGTGGATACCCTTCCCAGAACCTGAGGGCGCTGTAGAGGACAGAGCTGAGTGGTTATTAAACTTCGGGTTTTAGTTTAAATGCAGTGCCCAGGAACAAATGTAGTTTCCAAGTAAAGTTGGAAACCTAAGCATAGGAGGTTTCCTTGAGTTACTACTAAACTTTTTTCAAACTTGTATGGCCTATTATTTTCACTGGGCAGTCACAGATGATTTCCTACATCTAACGAGCTCATTTCTCAGCGGAGAAAACTGTCCTCGGATGAAGGACCAGATATTTGACGGTTGAATTGCTGACAAATTGTCAAAACGCAGTGCGTTTGATGAGAAGACCTAACGAGAGTAACTAATGCAATGTGCCGGAAATGCAGAGCAGTAGGAACAAGTAATTTTGTATTTCGACCGAGCGACTTTGCAGATAAAGAGACTGAAGTGAGCAGCAAGATGTTCGCAAACTGCAAAATTCAAGGAGACCTTCCTGCATGTTCAAATTCGCCCATGGCCACCTTTCATGGGCCCGACTTTCAGGCAGCAGTGAATTAAACTGGTCCGTGAATGTAACTGCGAATCTGTCTTAAGAGCAGTCAGATTATAATAATACCGTTTATCGTAGCAAATGGCACATAGCAATCCCGTTGGGTCACAAACAGCATATGTTTACAAGCTTTTGAAAGTATCAGGTTTGGTTATCCCGTTTTTCACTAGTGGCAAGTTATCAATTTTATCCTCAAGCAAACACCTGGATGCGGAGTCTTTGTAAACCACAGTTACCATATTTATCAAACAAACGAATCTAGCGATGAGGACCATTTAAAAGCTTGATGTTAGAGTGAGGAAATTTAGGAAATTACAACTAAGATTTCGTCCTAGAAATGAGTCTAGTCTACACTAGAAAGCCGCGAAGCACCGTACAGCTGTTTCATTTTCATTAGGAATCACTGGCACTAAACATATCAAGAAACTCCAGGCCCCCAAAGCATTTTTGCTGCTGGACCGGAAACTCGATTCCGGAGTTCAGCGGGGAAGCTTAGTGGGAGTCTGCACCAAACGAAAGCATGATCTGAATTGACCTGTGTATTCCAAAACAATCGGCAGTCATGGACTGAACCACGTCAACGGTAGCTGATGGCGATGTGGTCACTTTGACGCCAAGGATGCTCATCGGTATTGGTGTGCCAGGTCCTACAAAGACACCCTTAGCGCAATATAATGATGTAAAAACGTTTATCGTTGTTATTACTTTTTGTCTTCAAGCTAGACACATCATCAGGTCTTGCTACTGATTTACTGAGGCTTCTACCTAAGCAACGAAATCTCCTGCTATTATGGCTGTATTCGAGCTCTTCATGATATACGAGAGGGTGATCGGTTCCCGACAACGGTGGTTATTTCAGTTAACTAGAGCTATAGTTCGCTGGTGCGCAAACGGAAACGATAAACGAAGGGCGTTCAGTAGTTCGACCAGTGCGAGTTTATATGGAGAAAAAAGCCGCGTAGCCTAGAGTTGGCTGTTTACATGTCTCCAGTCGGGCAGTGAAGCTTTAACATGCAAACCTAATGCTATGCGATCGCCTACGAAACCCACAGTAGATGCCTTAGTGTCATCTAGAGATGTCAGCCTGTAGCGTTTAGATACAGAGAGTTACGTAAGTTCAAAGACCGTCCTTTGATCTTGTATTTGAGGTTCCGAGCTGAAGCAGAATGTATGACAGACGAAACAGCCGTTTGTTAGCCGATCTGCCTAAGAATGCTCACATAAACGCTGCAATAAAATTGGGAAACGGGGCCTGATAAAAATTTGTGGGAGTAGATATTAGCGGAGGCGCGCAAGGTGTCAATTCCATTGATGCCTGACAGAGGTGCCTAAATTTAGGATCTAGATAATGCTGACTGTTAAGATGAATAGTTTGGAAGTGAAGCGATTTCAATGAGGAAAAATGGGAAGTTCAGCATTTGTGTGTTTTCACCTCGCCGTCCTGCAGCTGATGTCACCCAGCGATGGACGAGGCAACGTGAATGTACTTCTATCTGCAAATCTCATGGTTTTATGTGAGCTGAGATAATAAAAGGGTACCTGAACCTAGACAGAAGGATGATCAGCGTCCTCGGATATTGTCTTTGGTTCGAAAGCCTAAAATGCAAAAAAATCGCCAGACGAGTTCCAAATTTCAACATGGAGGGTCAAGAGACTGTGCTTGTCAGGCCTCAATCCTTGTACCAACCTGATAGGAAGGATGTTGAATGGGTTTCCTGCAGTACAACTGAATGTGTTATTGAGGTAGCAGCGACATATGGGCCAGTTTTGTATGCAAAGGCCGATCGGGTTCTTATTTTACCTTTTCAAAAGGTTACTGATTTTTAACTCCAAAGGTTAGTCAAGTTTTCGTAAATATTCATCCTTATATAGACCACAGAAATCTACTTTCAGGACGCCGCTAAACCACGAAGAATTTGGATAGATGTATTCGACAGTATATAAGCTATTTATCGAATGGTTCGAACCCTTTTGTTTTCCTAGTGTTGAACCTGTTTTTCTGCTTTCAATTACCCTGCAAACATTGTTACTGGAGAGGAGGCAGTAGGGGGCGTTCCTTGTGTTCGTTCATTCTACTTTACCCACTGAGTGACTCGATAATAGTGGTAACCAAGACAGAACGGCCACTTATCTCAAATAACGTTCTGATTTCGCATTAAACACTTTATCCATGCCTACGTAATCTTCGCGATGTCCCAAAAAATATGACATAAAAAATAAGGCCGTCAACACAGTTCTGGATAATAATTATCGCTAGTTTTTAATTTTTTTCGTACCCTTCCCTGAGACTCACTAAATGTGATGTCTTCGGGAGCCAAGCTTATATCCTTGACCTTCGTTGTTCTGCAGACACTTTCATAAGGGGACTAGTTGTGCCAGTAGTGGTACTTGGCAGAGGGATACATGAATTGCGTGGAAGTGTCTCGTCTTTCTGAAACAGTAGGTTCATCTAGCATGATATTCCGCTGTGGATACACAGCGTGCTTAGCCCGGATCAGTTTGCTTGCGTAAACATGCGCGCACTTTCTCTGCATGCCACTATCAGATGCGCTAGAAATTCTGGTTTGACCGCTTTTTATTTTTTTACGCACTCCCAAAGCTGAACCAGCTGTCCTATTACTTCAGGTTATCAGCTGGTATCGACACACGCCGACTGAGGTTTCAGGATTGTCCATCACCCTTTTGTTCACGTCCGCTACGTCAGAGATGGTTATGGTCAACTGATAGAAAACAAGGTGGTAAACCGACCAAATCATGCAGTAGTTAGGGTTTTCGTGAAGCAAAATGTCTTTTCCCGAAAGGGAACAATTTTTCACGTAATTCATTTCGAAGTGGATTTCCAAAAGTTCGCCAAAATGGAGGATCGTTGGTATACGGAAGGGTCGGTGTAGGAGAGATGTACTTTGCATCAAAATATTCTTGGTACATAGTTCTCAAATGCGAATATCATTTTTAAAAATCGTACCAAATTCCAAACACTGAGTTACAAAGCACATCAATTCTCACAACCTAAGGTATCTGCTTAACTGAGAGACGAGCGTTAGTTATTCGGAGCTCAACTGTTGGATTATTACAAGCGTTTATCAAACACATACGTGTTTAGCTACCAAGTACATTTAGTCAGCTTTCATTGTCTTGATGCCCCATAAGTATGCTTGTCCAGCCCAATGGTTTGGTCATTCCCATAGGCACAGTTACAACCAGAATTCATTTCCCGTATAATGGTAAAGACCAACGATGTTGATGTGTTTAGCATGCACACTATATTTTCCAAATAAAATCAATCCAAGGTTTGAATGATGAATCTTCCTTTGTTTACTGTATCGCGGTCGCTGCGCCTATAATTTTTATTAGTGTCTTTCACACAAATTGAGAGGTTGAAAATTCTGGATTGTAGCAGCTTTCTTTCCTAGTAGATTGTCTCATTATAACACGTTACTTCAGAGTTGTAAGCTACTTTATTGTAATGTCAAAGGCCGTAGTGCATTTTGAGCGCCCTCTGAAAGTTCTTTCGTTTCTTCGTAGGTGTCTGGCATTTGCTTGGTACGAAATTTTGTTTGGGTGAAGAATCGTAAATGTTTGCCAAAACCAGCTTCTTTGATTTGGTGAAAACTGAATGGAATTAGATTCCAGCCAACTCATTATTGTCTTGGAAGAATAGTCCTTGAAAAATCCCCAGGCTATACTAGTAAATAAAAGTAAGAAAAATACAGATTCTGGGTTGAGTGATGAACAAGAGATGGAATACTTATTCCTTATTTGAGTCCCTACTTGAAAATTACGCAAAACATATTACTGTGAAATTTACTTCTCCTTCATTGCACCCTCAAATATTTTGGAAGTGTACAGCGAGGAAGATATTAAAAGATACCAAAAGTGATATGCAGTAGCAAGTCAATACAAGCCTCGAACGTAATCTCTGCATGAAGTTTACGTTTCTCACCGGATTGAATTTTTATACTTAAGAGTTCGGTGTCTTGACGCACCTGGAGAAGGAATCCCCTCAAATACTCACCCATGCTTATGACGGAGCTCTCAATTTCTAGATTAGAAATGTCTCATGATTATATTTGATGTTGTTCAACTCACGAGTGTAAGCAGTCATCTTTTGACTATTCCACGAATTTTTCGTTAAAAAATGTGGAATAATTTGCACCTGCTAACTGACCAGTGCTTGACATCAGCTGGGTCAGCCTATTTGCTGGTATTATTTTCGGATCTGTAAACTCCACCAGCAAGCCAAGCTGATGCACTGTTACAAGCAGGTAAAATGCTACACCTACCTGATTTCCTCGCAACTGTCAACAACACAGTACGTACATGACACCACCATTTACTATTCCCAACTTGCTGATGCTCAATACCGATTACTAAGCTATTGCGGTGAGCTAAATGGGGCAAACTTCCAATTGTTTCAGCTGTATGAAATGAAACCGAAGTTTCTTATACAAACTGTGTATTCAAATTCACATTGACATCACACTCGTTTGACGCAGTCCTGCTCTTGTCCAGGCGCAACTGTTCTGGTGAGTTCACATCAAGAGGGGAAGCGCTCGATTCGACTTTTGCTCTTTTTATAACTCAAAAGCAGTGCATATCATTCGGCGTGCAGGAGTTTGAACTTCAGACGTGCGAGACGAGCGTGTTACCACCAATCCACCAGTGCCCGCTTGACGCACTCGAATTATCACCTCTATACAAGGGGACGTATTCACGCTTGTGATTGGTTTCACCCAGCTGCCCAGCTCGCTGCCGATCAGCACTGAATGGATGGGATCGTTAGTTGGCTTCACTCAGTACTTTTTACTGGGTCCATTACAGGTCATGACGTTTTGGTCTGTTTGGTTAGCCAGACAAAATTGAGATACTCTTGGTTCTTGGACGAATTTGCTTGGCCAAAGATGTCCTTAATAGGCGAAATAACGAGAGCTCTTCAAGTTCTCCTCCGAACCCGGATGTGGCATGTTTCACGTGAGACGGTTTCCCTGTAAAGTTGTCCTCCAAGGAGAAAGCACTGTGCTGTTTGTAGGCAGCATACAGCTTAGCAGTTGGTTATGTTCCTGACGACATGCGAATTGTCCAGACGGGCATGACTAACAAGTTTATTCTTTCATTAGTTCGAAGATCGCACGCATTTTTTATTAATTAGTGAGGAACAATGTACCAGTAGTCAGTAAACTGTTTGTAGACGGTGAGAGGTTCGCTGCGAATAGTAAGTACTATTTTTACTCACCATATTTTAAGTATTGTAGAAATACATGTTTCTTTATCTTCTCCGGTTTGGAACCTGCTTAGTTCCAACGCTGTTTACTCGTCAGCTGTCTCTGGTCTTTTGGATATCGTTGAGCTGGCTGCTGAAGAAGACGCTGAGGACGATGATCTGGAAGATGATTTTGAAGATGAGGAGGAGGAGGAATGTATCTATCAGATGAACGAACTATTTCCAGTCGGATTATCAGGACATGTGCCATCCTCTCATCTTGCTGCAAACCGTGCAGTGGACTGCAAAGGACATGACCTTCAAACGTGTCCGTGCAAGGATACCGTCAATGCGGAATATGACAGAGCGGAAGTTTCTAATGCACTAGTCATTCCAAGAGGTGAAATTATGCAAAGCCACCTCTATACCAACCCAGCAGGATCGGGCCAGGTTTCACTAGCCGGCCTTGTATTTTTGGTAAGCAAAATCTCAGTATATCATACCGCGTTGTTTAACATTTAGAGCCTCACGAGCCTGCGTTTTTCGCCAAGCTGAGAACTGTAAAGCAGAGTATTTTTATTCCCTATATTAGTTGATGCAGGTGGGATGTATACATAGCTGCTTGTTGATACTCCATATCCTCGCCTCAGTCATCAGAGGTAAAACGCGCAAGCCACATATGAAACTCACTTTGTGACATAGAGGAACGACTAGATACTCATATGGTGGTGGGATTGTGTGTGGGGAGAACATTGCAGCCAGATATGTAGACACCATTGGTTCGGGAACCTGGGTTAGCCAGTCTGTCGGAATGGTCAATGTTTTGGTTTGTGGTATCGGAATATCCAAAGTCCACCTAGTGAAACTGTTCCAAGACCAATCTGTGCAGTCAAATTTGGAATTTGAGAGTTTTCTGATAGAAGTTGATCTGCTATCAATACATATCCACTGACACGCTACGTGGGTGACAGGAAGCTCTGATGAAATAGAGTTGCGCCTGTGAAGAAACATTTGTCAGGAAGTCTTCAGAGACAAATATGGCTCAGTATGAAATCACCTCAGACCTGAAGTTAGCTTGTGTTTTATGCAGCAAAACCTATCTCCAGTGTGTCTACGTCGTCACCGGTCCCCTCGCATTCCGCTTTTTTATTGTTTTAGTGAGAACAGCTCAATCAGACATGTTCCATGTCCGCAGCCGATGTTCCCTAACAAATTCACAGAAGCAGTCTTATACCAAGATAAAATATAAACCTACCAAAGCCTGTAGAACGATCCTTCTGACCGGTTCAAAGTGGTGCTCGTTTCGGAAGGTCTAACTCTATTGGTATCATGAATCAGGTAACAGCTGTCCTTCTTCATCTCTTGTAATGCAGTTCTCTCGTCTGAACTAAGCACCCGTATGCTGATGGCGCCTTCAATATAGCTGTAATCAGTTGAAATATTTTCAAAAAATCCTATTGTTATTGCAACCGATCGGTGCTAAGTTCTGTGTAATCCACACTTAATCGGTCCATGCAAAGCGGAAAAAGCGAAACTGCTGCTTCCAGATAAGCTTTTTAACGATAACGCTGCAGTGGCATATCAAAGCACAGTTACGTATTGAGTAATAAACAGGTATTTCAAGCAATGGTTATGTGGTGAACGCGGACTTCAACATTTATTTCTTCACTCATGCATGTAAGTCACTAGCTCATGTGGCTGACGATAGTTAAAACGTTGATTGCGGAACTTATTGTCATATTTCACAGGGAAATTAGATCAGTGGAGCGAAGGAATTCCGGTCTGTCGGTCTTAACTCGTTAACGTTTAGCGTACGAAAATTACAGAAGACATTGCTCCAAAGCAACCGCAGAATGCACAAAGGTCTGTGTTTTCTTACCGGTCTGTTTCAGAATGTTTTCCTTCCTCCATGCAGCCGCGTCGATTATCAAAGATAGGCAATGTAAACTAGGGCCATATCTTTAGTCGATCAGCTACAGGTAATGACTCATTCACGCGTGCCTGGAGAGCAGCGTAATCATACCAACGTACGGGCTGCATACCATCGAATGCTTACCGGCAAAAGCCAGAAATCTCCGCCCACTGCGCAATGTTTATATCGGTCTCCTTTCAATCGACTAAACTTATGGATGTTCCCCTAGACACGAACCATTGTAGATGTTTGTATCAGCTAAGGATAGCACCAATCCAGGGAGCAAATCATAAACAACCACCTGCGGAAACTGTAGCCATATTTCTATTAGATCTGCGTCATACTAACAAAGTATAACTGACAGAGTTAAACTTCAGTCTATTAAGGAACGTGACTTCCTTTTTCTTACAACTGAAGTTATCTGAATTAATAACTGCGACACACAAATTTAATGGAAAAGAAATGCATACAATTTTTCGTGCCCAATTAAAGCCAAGAGCACGCGAATCGCCCAGCATGTGTGGGACTAAATAGAGTCCAAATTCTAGTCAGCTGAACGATGAATCAGTCAAACGAAGGACACACCATTGATGCACCTTTTATTCTTTCATCTCAGGTGCCGATGACTTTTACTCGCCACAACGTTCTAAACTGTTTTACTCCAGTCAACGTAGCCCATCACAAGTGTCACTCGGAACAGATCGAGATTTGAACAGTTTACCTACTAAATATGATCCTAGAAACTTCTCAGTAATATTGGCCTCACCAGCTTCTTTTTATCTTTCGTCTCCTTCGGATGGCTACGGTTATCATTTATTTCTGAAAGGTGTCATCACAACCATACAATTTCGAACGACAGATGTGGAAAAACGTAAAGTGGTGGAATCGTTCCAGAAGAAGGCATACCATGGATATTTTTTTCAGTCTAGCGAAATAATCACCAAGATTCGTCAGAATTTTTGGTATGAAAACACACCTGTAAAGACCAGCAACTTCAGAATGGGCAACCAGTGTTACATGTTATTCAAGGCTCGGTAAGCCTTAGTACAATTCAGACTCCCAAATAAGTTACAAGATAACCGTCGTCAGAAGGGAAGGTTTTTGGCAACAAAGAACACCCAACCGCCTGTACTACACATAAAAGTTGCTTGAATACAAACAGAGCCCAAAATGTTGAGTGAAAACAATTCACTGACTGGGATTTTAGGAAGCCCCAGCCTATCAACCGTCCTAATATATTGAGGGAAGCAGATACTTCGATTAAGCTATCATTGGTTCGTGAACAAAAACCAACATCACACTTACAAGGGCTGAGAGGATAGTGAAGGAGCATTCTACAGCATCGTACATCTGCTTCTTCTCATTCGGCTCAAAGAATATGCTTACGTCTATCATCGTTACTCGATGCCCTTAGACCATACTTGTCCGGAAACCTTTTCTGAGTTCGCTTACAAACTGGTTATGGCATGCGGGTCGAATATCATGCGTGATCCAATAGGACTGCAGAATATGCACCGAAGTCTCAGGTCGGCCATAGTTTTGACGAGGGAGGATCATCTGGTCGTCATGGCCACGCCGGGCATTTCTAACTCGTTCTCAATAAGGTGCGTCGGAGATTGATAAGATGGATAACTACCTGAGGATACACAATTTCTAGAAAAGCAGTCCATCATTTCGAAAGAGGCAAAGTGACCAACTCTGCAATCACGGTCATCAAAGCTGTTGGACAGAATATTGCCACAATTAGATGTTCATGCAGGTATCTTGGAGTCGGATCGGGAGGCTAAGACGCCTGACAAATTGCTAAATAGAGGATCGTGTACCACACTACATGGTACTCGGCAGTGTTAAGATAGCAGTTCATCCATGCGTGTACCCCGCTGCATCTGTTTAAACTCTGGCTCTGAATTCTGAGCCCCCATATTTTTACTGAAGTAGATGTACTTAATTGGGTACACAAATCGATCTAATTATGATATATTTGTCGAGTATTTTGAATGTATTGGTTTGGCTTGGCACATGCAAAAGCGTCAGCATTGGTATTAGGTACTTCCTCGTGATCTCTATTGGTTGGTGTGGCTTCGGCTGGACGTGCCTCACCTAATCGACTAGTTTCAGCAGCTCCTGTCGGTGGTTGCAGATTACTTTTGCCTTGGCAACAAAGTGGGCGCCTAAATATGTCACGCAGTTTGCTGGGCCCAGAGTATTGACATGTTCCCCTGCAAAGTAAAAAAGGTGTGAATAAAACAGCGGTTATTGAGTATTTCCCGTCCCCACAAATCAACAGAGCTTTCATTTTTCGGGCTCTGATTGTCCTACTGGCCCTGCCCAGATCGAACCCGACAGATTCAAGATTCTGTTTAAGGCTAGCCTGACTTTATGCGCAAAAGACTATGGCGTCAGCGAAGGCAAAATCTTTCACCAAGATGCCATGGAACTGATAGACCAGTTGCTGCATCGACAATCCAACAGTCTCATCCATCGCCTTGATGGACAACAGCGGGGAGAGTAAAAGTCCTCTGTCTCCCTCATCTGCGGCAATGAACCTCCTAATAGAGATAAACTGCTGTAGCGTCCTCAATGCACTGTGCAATGAATCGAACTACGTGTTATGGCGCTTCAATCACCGAGGCAGATCTGAAAATGGTCACGAGAAACCAAATTAAATGCTCTCAAGATGTTCACAAACGGTAGACCAGTGCTCGCAAATAGCCGCTGAAGGATGACGAATCAAAGCGTGGAACTGCGGGGTAGTTTTCAAACAACCGTATAGATAAAAAATGGAAAATCAGATGAAAGCAGTTGCAATCCACAGTTTCATCTGTAAGCAGTTACTCTATAAAAGCTTGGTACAAGAACGGATGATTTGAAAATTAGTCTTAGTTGGTCCGGTGGAGTCGAATTTAGGACCCCTGTGACTATAATAACCTGGACATGGTACAGGCTCTTCGGGGAGCGTCCAGATAACAACAGCAACATTGAAATTGAACCGGCGAAGAAATATGGGCGTGAATTCGTCCAAATCTGAGGATATATTGCCCATCAAACGGACCGCACGGTAAATTTCCTCCCTGTAGTTGGCTCAAGCGAAACTCAAATCCGATGATAGCTCTGCGCGACTTGGCCGGCTTTCCGCGTGTTTTGGAAAAAAACAGCAGATGTATCAGTACTATTTGGCGACAGAAGGTAGGTGGTGGGGTAGGTAAGGAAGATATTAAGGTGAATAGTTCCTTCCCCCCTAGCACGGTAGACGCTGAATCTTTCCGTCTCTGGTAACAGAGGGTTTGGATGGCGGCGTAGTTGGCTTAGCGAATCCGCTTTCGGTTAGCCGGCACACGATGAGCCTGCTGGCGACGATTTTAGGAGACAGGTTTTCGCATGTGTGGAAAGGTCTTCAGTACTTTCATATCCAGAAGTGTCAGGACAGGCCAAAGTTTCATAATGCCAGGTTTCGACCTCCGGACGAATGTCAAAAAGGCCAACAGCAGCAATAGAACTGTTAGTATTGGATTCCAAGAGTACCATTTTAAAATTCATGGTTTGTTTGAACCAGACAGCATGGGCCTCACAATCAGAAGAATATGGGGCTGTCTGGCCGATGGTTTGGTCGGAGCCACGGAATAACATTTCGTCCAGTAGTACCTGCCAGTCAAACAACGTAACGTGATATTGATACTGATTTTCGACCAACCAGGAAAATAGTGTTCCAGTCTCTTGAACAAGGCCATTTGCATAGCACTTGTCAGGTAAGCGCATCAGGGACCATGAATAGCGGGCGCCAGAATCTTCAATTGGCCAAGCTTAGCTTTATGTTCTGAGTAGTGTGCGGGTGTCGAAGATGTTTACTCAGGTCAATGTTAATCAAAAACTGGTGGGAACAATAAACACAGGCTAGCTGGGCGAACAAGTTCATGGTCCAACACTTTCACGGAAGTGAATTGGACGGTTGGCTACAGCTTTCGATTCGCACCATTTGTCACAGTCCTGGTACATATGAGTCCGACGTTTACTGGCTGGAAGTGGTGCAGCAGCGCCAGCTGGATCATGTCATTCACTGTTGGAGGTAGACACTACGTTCAAACCAAATAGGGTGATTGTCCTCATGTGGTGTTTCTGAACTCTTAGTTCACCCACAGCGATGTTTGATTTCCCCAGTAGCACCACGAGGACGTGCTTGATCGCGCTGATTCCGCATGTACTAGTCTAACGGTGCTTATAATGTTGCCGATACATATAACTGACTGACTCAGGGCCATCTTAGAAATAGGTACACGCGCTAGCTCTCTTGGTCATCACAACCCAGTGGACGTAGAAATGTAGTTTCTTTTTGGCTGTTTAATCCCAATCCCATGTGTTCTACACGTACTTTCAAATACGTTTTGCATTGTGGAATACTGATATGTACTCAAAGCCAGACTTCTTGGACAAAGTTTATTGAGATTTTACGGCTGCATAAATGTAGCCTGCAAATCTACAGGCCTTATTCTATTCTTCTTCCTTAATGTAGATGTTTAAGAATACCTTCAATACAACGATCCTCTGCATGTTTTGTGGAGAACTTTTATAATAATAACAATAGCGCAACGGCAACCAAGGACCAGATAAACCTCTGAAACTCACGACGGGCCTCCTGCGCTACAACAGATTAGACAGAATGTCTAGTGTAATGCCGTGTGTTTTTTTAAGTATATATATATATATATATATATATATAAGAAGATCATGTTAGCAGTGGTGTGTGGGACAGTACAGACGACAGTTTAACACAACAGCCGAAAGTCCTGATATGTAGGCATATACTTCTCCTCCCTGGTAAACAGGTTAAGTTCATGGAAATACACTAACTTCCAAACCAATTTGGTTTCAGCGGGAGATCCAAGTGAATCTCAGTGGAAGCTCCGGGTTGTGCTATCTGGCAACCTTTAGAGTAGATTCCTCCAGAAACTTAGGCCCAAGTTTGCTTCAGCATAAAAGACGCCTTATTTGTGACCATACTGCCTCAGTAATAATGAATTACTGCAGATAGAAGTGTCTGAAGGAAAACTAAATCGGAATATGACCACTAGTACTTTCACCATCTATTTTCTGTACGGTCAATTGAGTCACTATTATTTGGTTTATAAAGCAGCAGCTGCCCAGGGACTTATTAGTATTTTGTGCCTTATTAGAACCTACACGCTAAGTCCGTTTCGTTCTCTACCACACCACCCGGTGTGGTTTTTGTCCGTTCCAGGAGGTGAACTTATCAAAAAGTCATCCAGATGAAAAATTTGGCCTGACTCTGTGCTACCAGAACGGAGAAAAGGAGGAGGATGAATGTGAAGTTTATGTTGGTGAGGTAAGATGTTGTAAATAGCATGACTGCAATCTTTTGGGGCCAATGACCAACCGCTTTGTCCTGGATGATTCTTTTTGGACGGCTCTGTTCATCGATGGGAAATGTAAACTGAAGCTTGTCAACCGTGAGACGATCTGTTGTCTAACACACTCATAGTGAGAAAAATTCGCAATGAATTTAGTGTAAGAACAGTTTTTGCAGCTAAGCATTGGTCGTTTTGCTGCTACTGAGGGCTACTTTTGGTGGATGGCTTTTAGATAAAGAAGAATGAACTCAGAATAATTTTCATATGTCCTCCGAATTTACTAAGTGTTTAAAATCATTTAGGTCTGTTTCGCGACCAAATTTCTGGGAAAACTCCTCATAGTTTGATTAGTTCTTGGCAATTCCCACAAACTGTAATTGCTTTGTCAATGATGTCGTATTCTACAGAATACAGATATGTTAATTTTTAACGTTACAGGTTTTGCGAGTGGATACCGCCATCACACTTCAACAAAGCGTTTGGATCTGTGATTTATGTAGAATTTGGAAGTTCTTGTTATCTATAGGATTTTTGAATTGCTTCAGTTAATTCACGCATGAATCCAGTGCCCTTGTAAAAACCTGCTTTAATAAATGGACCGAGAATTATCTAATGCTATGAGTAGTTGTTCTCGAATATTTTTCCACCAAAGACCAAGCACACCTAACAGTCAGTGGCTTGTGTCTGTTTGACACGCTGTGCGGTTTACTCATACTGTGCATTACGGGGGTTGAAGCTTTTTTTGGAATTAGGCCGACTTGACTGTGAATAACTTGATCAACATGAGCAAACACATCTGTCAATAGAAGAGTAAAAAACAAGTTGAAATGCATGTTGTTTTCCAGGGACATTTGATTCCCTTCGGGTAAATGATAACTATTTTTAATATGACTTTCACAGTCTCTGAACTGGCCCGATGATAAATCAATCCGTCATAAATTGGATCGCACCTAATTATTATTATAGCATATCACTGTAACCTGGCTAACGAGCGGACAGGCCACGAAGGCTGCCCTATCTCAGATGATGAGCATTCAATATGGCGTACAAGCAGCGTTCGAAATGGTTCGAAAGTCGCTGTTGATAGATGCAATTGTCTGCACTTTCTGGAACATAATCCAGGATTCTGACCTTAAAAAGGCCAGAGTGAGCTAAGAGGTTAGGCTAAGCTGAAGTTGCTTTGCTAGGGCAAAATACCCTATAGCATTTCTTATAAAATCCGTTAATCCACAACACGGTGAAGCCTCAATCACCTGAAAATATACTTCGATTTGTTCATTTAGCGTTCGTCCACGCCGTTAAAAATGGAACTACATTTAGTGATCATCGACCGCACAATCACACACTTGTTTCTAGTCACTGAAAGTGACTTTTTTACATAGTCCACGATAAACGGCTTAACGTCTGAAGTGTCCTCTAGGAAAAGACAGAAGAAAACGATAAAACAGCAGATTTGTGAGTTTTGACATCATGTGCCATCCAAGTACGTCTATGTCAATTTTAATAAGTTGTTGTTTCATTGTAAAGGGTCCCACCTAGTAAGCCTGTTGTAACACAAGTAGTACACATTTTTGGCGACCTTTCTCGAAAAAAGAAGATAATCCTCCTAGAATTAACTTATAATGAGTGCATTCAGCTATGTGGTCAGAGACAAATTGCTATCTAAAAGTAGTTACGTACCAACCAACCTCCATCCCGTTTATGTAAAATTCAATGTTAAAATTGCACGAAAATAGAAATGGCTCGTTTCTTGTCCCTCATGAAATACTCTTTTTTATCACTCACATTCCCTCGCCCACTCGATGCAGATCGAACCAAGCAGTGTGGCTTCACGTGGCGCCGGATTGGTGGTAGGTGACCGTATAATCAAAATTAACGGGCAGTTAATTCGGACTCGGAGACAGGTCGTTGAACTGTTCAGAGCAAGCACAAAGACGGCCGCACTGTTGATCGGTCGTCATGCGCCATCAAACGGGCTGCACGCGAAAGGTGTTTATGTTCCGTCCTCGAAAGAATCGACACCGTTGTTGATGCAACACGGAACAGAGGAACCGGCAAAGCCTAAAGCCAAGGAATGTCCAAATTTCTGTGTAAGTTGTCACGTTCCGCGATTCATGCCAAAAAAGCAATATACCACTACCCACATTTCAAAATTATTCGTCAAGCAGCAAAATGGTTTCCACACATGGAATCGTTTAATTTTCAAAACGAAAGCTCCAAAGAAACCGGTTAATTCCGAATCTAGTTGCAAAGTGTGGACAGAAATCATTTAGATTATTAGACTAGATAAGCCCAGCGAACCTGTCATTGATCGTATCACCTAAGCAGTGAGGAAATGAGAAAGGACGTTCAGTAATGCTTACGCTCATTTTATAAAATCCATTTGTCCTAATCAACTATCCTTTCACAAGTCGTACTTTTTTATCCCATGAGGGAGAGCAGCATGGCTATTGAATTCTATGAGAAATAAATTCAGTAGATAGCATCCCACTTCCGCCTTTGAATCATCCAAGTAGTGTTTACGCACTGAAGTGCTGAACACCCAGTGTTTAACAATGCAGACCTTTCTTTTGGCACCACAGTTCAAATCACTGCGGGGGTATCTTCACTTTGGCTGGTTACCCATTTTCAAAATGAAGTAAAAAGGTCGGTTCACCAGTAAACAATGTGGAAACTAATACCCACTACCATTACTAGTTTACAAAGACCTGAAAAGTGGTCGGTTCATGAAACCAAACTCATGAAATATGAAACTGACTGAAATGTGTTTCGGCTAACTTGTTGAACTACTATGAATATGACCGGCCGAGTCGTTGCCTTTATAAGAGGTTGGGGAAGATGCATGTACAATGAGTTCTTCTTCCATACAAAACGCACGTGATGGTGGTAAACTCTCAGTTCCACCAAAAACGCATCATGCTAGGCTTCCTAGCGAGTGAAACGGATAGGACCCAAACAGGAACAGACCGGTGACGGATTGTCACAAAATGTTAACTAGTCTCCTCAAACTACATAGTACGCTGCATAAAGTCCCCACTACCAGGCGTTCAGCACTTTCTACACCATTCAAACCTGCATATAGATCATTATTTTTGTGTTTTATTTGTTGGAGTTTATTCTGAGTTACTTTTGTTTTAGGGTTTTTTGGTATCCTGCCACTTTCTTGGCAGTTTTGACAGCAGAATAGAGAAAGCTGTCAGTTGACATGTCACTTAGCTTCCCACTTGACTCCCCACAGTCTGCTAAAATTTCAGAGTCAGCATAATTCACACTTTGCTTGAAGCTTCCATCTTAGAAGTCGTCACTCATGCAGCCAGTCAGCATATGACCATGTGATGTGATTTCCTTATGGAAGGTTGTGGCAGTATTTTCCATCTCATCACGAGTTAATCACACTATTAATGAGCCGGAGGTTCGAGCTTTCCTGGAAATTCGTGAGACGCGCACAGCTGATGATTCCATATAAAGACGGATCAACTATACAGAGCTTCTCGGCTGTTCAGCGCGGACTGACTCCGATTACAGGATGAAATCTCATAACATAAAGCGAACAATATTTTATGGTAGATATATATATATATATATATATATATATATATGCGACTGTTTTTTCCGGGAAGATGCCCCTAGAAACAGACCAGGACCCGGAAACAACAATTCTGAGTTGATGCTTACTGGATATCTTCCCACAACGAGATTACTTCATAAAACGGACCTCTTTTCACGGTTAAATTTTCGGGAGGGATAAATACTTCTACACTGTAACGAAATCATTATACGTTCATATAATTATGGATCGTTGGGCGCTATTTTTCAACCGCCATAACGTTTCACCCTGAATTGTGCGGTCCCCTCGAATAAAACTTGTTGGCATTTCTGAAACGCACATGTTGTGGTATGACACAGCATGAATTCTGACTGCCAGTTTAGCCAAAGCACAAAGAAATGAAAGGAGTGGCCAGAAAATGTCGCAGCATGAAGCCAAAATGAATTTTCTTTTGGAGTTTTGTGATGAATATTGGCACAAGTACTCTCTACATTACTAAGTTTTTTTTAAATCGCTACACTCTCAGGCGGATTTGCTTACCGCAGGGATTCCAAGTGATTATTTTCAGAAAAATGCGTGATTATGGAGAAGTACCATTTCCAAAATATTGTCATTGCTATTGTATATATATATAGATATATATGCATAAGGCAGGATTCCACCAAACATTTTGGATGAGGTCTCGTACGGCACTATTGAATGCGGTTCTTCACATAAATGAAAAGTTTTCCTTCTACTCATAAAAGAAGAAATTCAGAATATCGAGATTCCACATCCTGGAGTGAATACTGCGTTCTTCAAAGCGCGCAAGCGTGTTGTTTCTTTTCTAACAAGCCAACAGGGTGAACTGTCACTAAAGGGAACAATGAGAATTGAACACTACCTCAATATGCTTATTAGCACTACCCCAAAATGCCAATAACTCTCACATTTATGCAATTTGAATAATTATATCTCCATCTCATTATATCTGATCACCAAATATTAGCGTTACGACAGGTTTTCCTTCAAAGGAGACGGGAGGTGCTTTTCAAAGTGCCCCCTTGTTCCGATATGCCTGGGGGACGGTTTCTTTTAGTAAATTAAACGAATAACTAGCACAGCCATTTTTAGAATTACAGCGCATCTGTCTTTCAAGAGGCTATTAGGAAAGAAACATAGAACATTGGCAGTTCCGTTATTTACTTGAACATTGGGCTTGAATATGGAGGAATCTTAATTACTGTTTCTAGCTTACAGAAATGTTACCTTCAGGTCTACTTCAGCTTTAAGTTACTCTTAAACGCCAGAGCTAACGTGATAAATGGTTGTCTTCCTGTTTGCCCAGCCGGACAGTTTGGCTGCAAACATTTCTCTACCAATCTAGGTGACATTATCGGTACATAGTAAATTTGCGTTGTATAGTTTTTTAATAATATAGTTGCGTGGAGGCGTTGGACAATGCCCAGACCTAATACGTTGGTGACTAGGATTAGCGACCAGGCCTATTACAACAAGACCTCGATATAATCCGTGTCCGCCCTGTCAGTCCTCTTGTCCGGGTCAATCGGAACATGAAGAACGCCTTCCATCGGCACCGTGATCATCAGCACCGATCCTAGACTTTCGAACTCCTACATAACTCAGCAAGGCGGATGGCAGACTGGTTGTACGAAAGAATTAGCCTTCCATCGGAAGCCTAAATAAAAGAATTACCTCAAGGAATTAATTCAAACACAAAGCTGTCATATGTATCAATATCTCATTCTGCAGGGGTTGTGAACAGGAAGTTCGAATAAGTAAAAGGGAAATGTCAGTATACAAGACTGTGTGCCTGCTGAACTGCCCAATCTTAGTGGGCAGAGGGCAAGATATAGTTCATTATTTGACCAGTACAGAGGTAATCACTAAGGAAGTCCCACAGGATATGAAGGAAAAAGGCTCTGTTGAAAGGGAATGGGAATCAACAGAAAACGGACGTTTGCCTGAGGATATACCTACTCTGTAGTAGCGAAAATTCTTAGACTATAATCTGACCCAATGAATCGAGTAAGAAATTGAAATAACTTGTTTCGGAGGAACGTGAGTTCCGATAGGGATGCAGTACCAATGATTTCCTTTCTGTAGTGGGGTAAAAACAACAAAAGGACCTAAAATGAAACAAGGCACTGCACGCGGTACTGATTAGCCGCCGACCAGTAGTGGATTCTTTCTCCTAAGCTAGAATGCCCAAACATGTCAAACTCATCAAATTTTTTACTCTGAGGTTAAATCAATGATTACATTGGAAGAAGTCGATATGGACCATAGGATGAAACAAGCCCGTGATATATTCCCTCTTTGTACCTAGATCCAAAATATATATAGGATTTTTGACAATCAAAAGATAATGCATCGCGGTTCAGCGGTTCAAAAATGTGAATTTTATAATTTTCTGATTAGCTTTGCGTAATAGTACCTTCTGAATTGAAAGTGGGCCATAAAGTGATGGGATCCTCGCCCATTTCAATCACGTCATATTTTGTTAAATTTGTTTAGCTCACAAATATATCTGCTAGCAGCAGGTTTGAGAAAGCTCAGGGACAATACTCGACGTGAATTGTGCCATTCCTTTGCGCTAGCTTTTGTTCAACAGCGCAAACTAAACCCCATACTAGCGTCCTGTGAGATTTTTCCACCGATGCCATCTGATGTGGCCGCAAGGGATATAACAGTCTGACCACACCACTTGAGACAAAAGGCAAAAGAACCAAAGAGGTATGTGAAACACAGGGTGTCAGACTACATTCAAAAAACTACTATACGGTCAATGAAAGAACGGCCCAAGAAGATCAAAGGCAAGAGATAGAGATATAAATAAGGTTATTTCAAAAACGTTTGTTTTGACCTAAGGTCAGTGGAAAATTCCGTACCACTGGAAGACCTGTGATGATCAAGCTGTCACCTTTATCAAGACTGTCAAACCAACGTTTGGCCGTCGAACTGGGCTGGGCTTTTGTTGATAGAGGTTTACTCTAAATGCTAGTTCGATTCATCGGATCTAGTTCACATATGTATTGACATCAAGATTATGGACACTTCGTTTTTCAGCGTCTTCTTTTGCGCTTAGCTCCCAACCTCTTCCTTCTGTGCAGTCCTTACCAAGGCGTTTTGTCCGCATTATTTTATGACAGTAGGACATTAAACGTGGTGAATGAATAATTCTCCCCGGCAATCCGTAACGTGCTTTTAGTGTCCGAAGGGGTAAGTCAAAGGAGTGTCATCGGGTAGGAGTGATTAACGCTGGATATTTTCTACCACAATATAGAAGGAGAGCTGAACCCCTACCGAGTAGTGTAATGAAAGATCAGGTTTGAATTAAACTTTCTTCAGCTGTAAAATTACCCGATTATGTGCACAGGCACGGTCTTAGCGCACTCTACTGATGTCGACAGTCTATATCATAGTCAGTCTGTAAGAATGCCGAATGGCTTAGCGTCTCAGACCCCACTTTGGGTAAAGGGTGGCTAACGCGTCTCCATAAAAACGTTCATTTGCGTCAGTTGCGCGTCAAAGAAGAATACGGTAACTCGATTAGATGCAGCCAATAAAGCTTGAAATTTTTTCGCTGCTGATGAAGCCGCTTTATTTTATCTGTTGGGGCTAGTGCTAGTCAGGCAGACTGATGATTGTGAAAAGTGAAATTAGTCAGTGAGTGACTGCCCACACTGCTTTGCTAATAAGCAGATTGAAAAGACAGGTTGATGATATAATGATGACTATTGAATGATCAACGAATGAATATTGTCACGTGACCGTTGTTTTGTAATCCCGACATGTTTTAATGTCTTGTAGCTTCATAAAGGATGTCGGCTTCAGCTCTGACTTTTGATAATTTCATGAGGATTCGCCGGAAGGTTGATGATACTTCTGTGATTTTGCATCATATGTTGCGAACTTTGATGCAGCGAGAGAAATGTTAGGAACATGCAGTGTTGGTTGAAATAAGTCAGCATCAGGAAAGCTGGATACCAAATTTAATTTCCTCGCAGAGCACACTGGATTGATTGACTGACTGATAAATTTCAAGATCGTTGTTAGTTTTCTGTCAATTGTCTACAACACACCACTTGACAGACAACTACTGGACTGTCAGTTTGTCGGAAGTTCACACGACCTTCAGAAGTCTGTGTAGACGAGGAAAGACTGATCTCCGGCGGCGACCATCCGCCTTTCCTTCCCATCCTGTCTTCTTTCTACAGGTTTCACCTTGCTTTATCTTACTTAATATTTTAAAGTCCAAATCTTCGAAGATCTGTGGACAGTCTTATTTAATCGACCGATTTTATCGGATTATGCAGGAACCTTTTGTTCTACGGCACATTAAAATTCGTAATCTATTCATTGCATTCAGGGAGTAAAGTAAATTATTTCAAACAAATTTACCGACAAATTCACTTCGTTAGTCAGCACAGTCAAGAATGTTTACCGACCTCATTGCTCGCATTGCTGAAAATTGATCTTTGTTTATTTTTGAAACAACTACCCCGCCTACCGATGTCCAACAAAATGACGAAAAATAGAATTGCTTTCCGGAAAGTGTACCATGAGCTTTAACCCACCCCGCTGTGCACACTGCACCTGTTTGGTACAGGTACTATAACCCGAACACGCCCGTCTGAATGTGGCATGTTGAATTTGTGCCACAAGTTAGCCCGGCGTGGGATGAGTCACTGCTGCGCGCGAGTCAGGCCGGTGATCGTCGGTAATTGTCAGATAGATGCATAACAAACACATGGCCCGCAACCATGTGGTTCGTCTGCCATTTATTTATTTTCCTGCGCACGTGAGACAGTCAGAACCTGAAGAGAATAGAGCCACTATAAGACGTTCCGGAAGGCACAGACCGGATCCGATAGATGATTCAGTATTCCTGACTAGGTCCGCAACGTAGGACGAGTCAGATATGTTGTTTTAGTAGTGCTTCTGTACGCAAAGCTTGGTGATGCTTGGCACGATGCTTTCACGTTTGTTGAGCGCTCATTTGTCTGTGGTGAACGAAAACCCTGGAATCTTTTGTTCCATCCACCTGTTCTGAAATGTAAAATATTTTGGCATTCTTATTATAGCCGTTGGCTCTGCCTGCGGGGTGTTTCGAGCAAATTTCCAGTTTGTAAGTTTACGTTAGATTTGTGGCTTCAGATGCATCAGATGGCTTACTAGACTCTTTTTCTTGTATGGAATCGCTGGTAAAATAATCGGGTTCTATTAGCTCTATTGGCGATTTTTCCTCAGCGCAGGCAGAAAAGCTTATTTGCCGCACAAGCTAACTATCCAAACTGATTTGCTTCGACAAAACTGAGTTTTATCTCTCTTGAACAGCGGAGGTCAGACTTATATACGCACAGGGATTAGCTCTGTCCTTGGACGAAATGGAAGGGTAACTGCTGGATGGTCATGATGTTTATAAAGTTTAAGCAGACAGTACAGCGTACACTTCTGGCTGAAAATTAAGTAAGAGCATGGGTCACATTAACAGATATCGGTGCACTCAAAAAATTTGAAGGGTTCCATCGTGCATCCGAATGCACAAAACGTGTTTCTGTCGAGTGGGCTGAGCATTCCAACTGCGGAAAGTGAGATGTAGCGGAAGCGATGTGGTGGAACAAGTTCCTAAATTTCCATCCCAACAGTCCTAAAACATCTGGCATAAGAACAAATTTGCCACATTTCTGATAGGTCGTAAGTGGCTTAATTAAGAGTAGTCCACCACCCTGTGATGATTGCACAGTCAGCGCAAACTGATGGTATGCCCTGATAAAAAAATGAAACGGCGATACCCTGTTGTCCGTCTTATGTTAGGGTAGAAATCCTTTCTGCGCGATGAATCTTCATAATGACTCATAACCGGCAACATATTTTAGTCAAGTTATAAGATTCACCAACAATTATTTCAAAAACCTCTAGGAAAATAAGCTCGTTTCATTCTCGCGGCGGTATACGCACAATTAGGACTTTATGGGCACTAAAAGTGTTGACGAACATAAAAATATTTTCCATAAACAAACAACAGTTTGAATAAACGTTAGCTCCCAAAATCTGAGGGCAACTGTAGGCGCACTTTGTCTTCATTAAGAAGCACCTGTCATTTTCCCGTGATATTTCAGTACTTGTAAAACCTATACGTCAGAAAGTGCTTAGAGCAGTCAGGTTCCTGGAGAATAGGAGCACAACTGGACACCACTTTAAGAAGCCTCCTCCAACGGGATTGGAGGTTGCTTAAAATAGACAATCCTCGCAAAAAAAGCCGGTGAAAATGGAATGGATACTGTAAAATTTTGAACCGATTGTTTCAGATTCGCCTCCTTGACATAATGAGTATTTCTGCGAGACACACAAGAAAATATATGGAGAGTCTGGATTTAACAAGCGGTTCTAACTGTCAATTAACGTCAATCTCGTTGCCGGTTTATTAGGTGTGCAAGCGAATCTGAGCTGACAGATATCCACTGTTTGTCCCTTTCTGCGTCAGACGCATGCGGAGTGTAAAATGTTTAACTATTTGGTGGCAAGTACATCATCAATGAAATACGAAAGTGCTGCTCTACCCATTCACAAAAGTTGTACGAACATCGAGTCATTCGATTGCTGACAATAACCCCTGACACCAACGACTTTATTCGCCAATTACTCGCAGTAAAGGAGTACCTCGAGAAACCATCCTACAAAAACAGTTGTCAAATTATTACTCTCCATCTATTAATGCGTGCGCGAGGGAGGCATTCCAATCTTATTATTCCTGATCTCAGTGGCAGATTTGGGGTTAATACGTGCATTCTTTGTTAGTGGTAACGCAGAAGCATGTAAAAAACATGGAAAGATATTTCTCTAAAGACCGGTTCAAGGTGTTGAGCTGCCCAGTTCTCTCCCTGAACTTCCCACCTGAACCTGCCTCATGTAAGATAGCGTTGCTGTGTTTAGCTACAATTACATTCGCTAAGTCTAAAGTGGTCTAAAAGTATTGCGCATTTCCATAGAAGGACAACGTGACCATCGTTTGCATAATCGTCCTTCATCCAATCAGGCTTTTAAGCGTCCTGATCAAGATTCTGGAACCGGACGAACAACAGACGAAAGTGCCCCAACCGAAGAAAGTTCTGAACAGGTAAGCTTCACACGAATTTGTTTTGCGTAATAAGCACTTCCTCATTTCTAACAGCGTTTCTACATTTGGGTATGATAGGTTCACATGTAATCTGATGCCAAAAGTAAACAGAGGTCTCAATTAATGACAAGCTAACTGGCAAAACGAAGAATAGGTGAAGTAAAGAACTTATGGTTTGATCCGTTCCATGGGCATAAAGGGCTGTTCCGGTTCCACAGCTAGTTTTCATTCATTTACATTATTTGTTTCTATTAAATTCGTTCCTAAATAGGAATGTATATATATCAGCAAGTTTTATGCCTGAGGTTATTTTTATGGGAGAAGGCAATCAGAGTAAACAAAATTTGCCTGGCTGTCTGTTCTTCACAATTAAAGGCAGTAGCATTTCAGTGGTTCCTCGGGTTTTGGTCGAATACCATGACTTCTGGCAATTACAACTTACACCGCCAGTTCAAGTAAGAGGCTAGGTATTCAAATTTTATTTGGTTAATGATCTAAGTATTAGGCTTGGTTGAGGTCAAAGCAAAGCTAACACTTCCCAAGCCAGATAGGTTGCCATCGCAAGACACCAAGACGTGGTATAATGTATAAAGCTTGGTCGAAAAGTCTCCACCGTTTCTTGTTAACGTCATTTACTAAAAATTTCACTGACCAAAAGTTATATATATATATATATATATATATCCGTATCCGCTACCAGTCTGCAGTTGCAGTGGCATGATTTGCATGATATCTAGGCATTATCTCCTCAAGTTCTGCCAATTCCTCGGACATCACAATGAAGGTTGCGCACACCAAGACCTTAGTGAACGGCTAAATAGCATGGGTTTTTCACAGATGGGCATCCAAATACAAAGCCTATCCAGAATCAACCAATTCTATCTTGGAATCCTAACATGCAAAAACTCGAAGCCCATGGTTTGGTATCAAATAGGTGCTAGCTGAGCACCTTTGCAACAATTATGACTTTCGATGGTGGAATTCTCCATTGTACCCGAAAATGTTCTCCCAGACAGCTGATCACCAATATGTGACACCATCAATGTATGATTGTGAAACGAAGCGGTGAGAAGTTGTTTTTTTTTCAGTCAAGTGCATCAACATTCACTGATAATGACGTCTCAAAAGGTTTGCAACCCAAAGCCAGTGTTGGAGAAAACAGATCACAGGCTACATGATCAACTGACAAAACATGCAACGTACCTGAAAATGTCCACTGTTTCCTTCTTTGAACAAGTCATACGCTTTGTCACCGGTCGGGGCGACGTCGGTGTGTCTCAGTGGAACAGAAAACAGCGGTGCTTCATTGCTGTGCTGCCTGAGGTACCGGCATTCTCCCTAGAAGTATAATTTAAGTATTCCGCACTTTACTGCCAGTAGCAAATGGCTCTTCATCTCTCAAACCCAATCTACCGAATGGGCCAAAAACAAAGCATCCATCCGATCAGCAGCTCCTTGGAAGTATATCAAGTACGGTGTAAACTGCAGGTTAAAGAAAAACAAGTCCACCGAACCAAATGTTTCTTACATGTTTTTTAAACAAAGGTTTCTGGTGAATAACACTCAGACGTGACCAGATTGGCCGATCAAAATGGAGGCCTGAATTTGAGAAGGGAGGAATAAAGAAAACACTGTAATTTTGCCAACAATTAGGAAAATAAACCATCAAAAGGTTAATAAGAGCGGGACTGAGCAAGAAAAAAGAGCAAATATTAGAATAAAATTGAATAATAAAATTTAAATCGATCACAAAAAGTTAGTTAGTTTGAGTGAATTTTATCCATTCACTGGCGCGCGTTTATCTTTTCCATGTTCTTGAGCCCGAATCATGACCTCAGGTAGTCAAGTTTGGCAAATTTATTTCATTAGTACTCGGCAAACTCATACTTTAAAACATTATGCCCTTTTATCCATCACAATAGAACGGGCAGAAGAATGCCTTGGCATGTTCGGTGAGAACTGATTCAACAAATAAAAAGATTGAACGCACTGTTTCCTTCGATTGTGCAGCTAACTGAGGTGCAAATCATCAACAGTTCTTACAGCTGTGCCACCGCAAATGATGGTTCGCCACTCATATCAAACTGTGTATTGGCTTTTCCTCATAGCCCCCCCCCCTCAGGATGTAAGGTACCTGGACAAAGACGTCAAGAAGAGCTTCTTTAGAAGTCAAAGCACCAGATTTTCTTCCAATGAATACCACGGAGACCGTTTCGTCTAGAATTGCCAGAACAAAACGTTTTCCGCGAAGAAAGTAGTTGATGTTTTTTCTCTAACTACACGAGATTTCGCCACACGCTTACCACTGCTTAGTCTATAACAAATGATGAAAATGGACAATAGTTTACCAAACTACAGTGTTCGTGTTTTGGAACCTCGCTACTTTGTCCCCTTCAGGTACCAGAGGCCACTTCACTCCACTCCTGGTGATTCACATCTCCATTACCTCCCATTGGAGATGTCCGTTTGCTTCGTTTAATTGGGGTCAACCAAAAGTCAGCAAACCGAAAAATACTGCCTTGCCACTTCCTCTAGAACAATTTTGTTCAAAAGTGAGGCGCCAGTTGTTGGTATGAAACACGAGTGGAAACTGGTGTTGGCTGAGGTCATGCATGAGTTGATACTGTATGAAAAACGAGTTTATTGTAGAAGCCAGATTGGAGAATTTGTAAGTCATGATGCTGCTGCCTTCTAGTAATTTTTGACAAAGAGATTGTCAGCCGAGCTGGTTCATTAAAAACCCAGTGAGCAACCAAATCAACAAAAATCTGTATTTTTTCAATATGCTCTGAGCTGCAGTCTGTTATGAAGGGATGAACTTTGTGACCGAAGGATTTTAGGGTCACAGTCGATGGAATTATTGCGAATAAGTAATACAACCGTAGAATGCTGTAGACGTTGTTCGTTCTCTGGCGTACACATATTCATTTAGTGGCAATTACAACCTTTTAAGCAAAGCTGGAATTGTAGGTGAATACAGGACAAATAGATACCGAATGAATAAATTTATTAGATACGCACTTTTTGAGGTTTTAACTTAATAGACGGGTTTAAAAGATAAACATTAAATGTCACGAAGTACTTTATTGCTCATGGTCGTTTATATTTGCATACTGGACTTCACTTTACATTAGCCATATGGGTCCTTTCCAGGCATTCAGATGGTGGCATGCTTTATGTATCTTCGAAAAAATAGTTGATCGTTTCATCTATGTTGCCAATAGTGGTTAGCAAGATGACAAGACCGCCAAAATTAAAAAACGGTATAAATATACTTTAAAAGCCACAATGCTGACTGCATCCGATATCCGGGTTATGCTTCATACTCACGTTGTACTTGAGTTCGGTTCTGTTTGAATGGGTAGCGACATTTACATGTCTGCCATGATAAGAAGAAAACGGCACTAGACTTTTGCTGGAAACTTCATCTTTGTCTTCTTCTACAGGAACTTGAACCAGATCAAAAAATCATTGACATGACCTGTGGAGAATTCCCCGCCAGCCAAATCCCCTGTGGCTCCCTAGATAAGACTGAAACGGCATTATCCATCAATCCCACGTTACCTGTGAGCGATGTATTTGCCAGCTACAACACCGTAGACCCAATTGACCAAGAACTTGTGCGACTAGGAAGGTTGATGCAGTCGCTTGCTATCCACTGCCGTCGGCTTGTACACACTAAGTTGATCTTCCGCAACAGCCAGCTGACAAATGATTCAGTTAACGGACAAGCCGAACCTCTGAGCATAGCCAACGCAAATGATTATGTCGACGAGAAGATTTGCACAGCATGTCCCCAGATCGACCTTGTTCCCCAAACTACTGTATCCGCACACATCTCGCCTATGAAACGAAATCCAGTTGAGACTGTTTGTGTCACTCCACGTGTTCCTCGAATGGGAACTCGTGGGGTGGAACTCTCAAATAGTATTCTGCAAATCCAAAGTGAACAACGATCCTGTGCACCATCCCGTATTACCCAAATGGAGTCCAATCCTTCGGCACCAGGAAAAGGTATGTTATCTAATTCTGATAGAAATACGTGTATTCTTGCACTGCTATTTAACTCGTCTTAAGTAAGGGTTTATTGGTAGAGAGAAGATTCTTTAAGTTACAGGGAAGTTTTTATCTTGCAATTGAGGCCAAACAAACTGAACACGTGACAAGCCCCGTACGGCATTTCACCATATAATAACTTCACTTGCAGGATGCAGTCAGCTCACTACCACTAAACTTGAAAGAAACTTAGGGGAAACTAGTAACTGACAACTGGTTGGAATATTGGTAGCTCGGGTGCATTCGTTCGTTGTTGATCAGGTGGCTGTTGATCTGTTGGCCGGGTCTGGCAATTGACTTTTTGTCACTATTCAAGGAGATATCACCAGGTGACATCATCTACAGCGCACTGATTATGTCTCCTCGAATGGTGACGAAGTGTCTGCAAGTCGATTGCTGAGCCCGGCGAACAGATCAACAGCCACCTGATCAACTACAAAAACTAGTCATTCTCATGTGTCGCTTGAGGCTTCTGTTAGATGGGCCGTCATTCTGGGTGTCACTTGTTGTGAATTAGTGCCATATCCTTACCACGTTACAGGTTATCACACTCTTATCGGTCACTCTTGACAGCGTTCAAATATCAACTGGATGACACTTTTTTCTTACAAAGAATAGTTATTAAGCAGTACTTTAAGGCTTGAGACTTGGGACGGAGAAATCACTAAATGATGTCCAGAGGTAATCATTTTAAGATAAGAATATATCGAAAAACAAAATTCATAACAGGCGTTCTCACGAAACACACGGCAGAAATATACACAAATTATTGATGAGTGACATCCAGCTCTTGAGCCATTAATTGGACGAGAAAAACGCGACGGCTGTCGTTGCTTATAGACCTTTTGATGCATTTGTTGTCATTAACTGGCATCACAAGCCAGGCAGTTATTGAAAAATTCAGGAGCACGGATCGCAGGCAACAAATATTGAAGCCTGTTGCCCAGGTCTCGAAAGATGACGATTTCCCTTGATTCCTCCATGGCAGCAACCTGTTTCTGGGTTTACCCAAAGTGCATCAGATTGTGCTTTGCACTTGAAACCACTCCCATGAATCGAACGCAAGTGTCTCTTGGAGATCCTTGTTGAGGTGGGTAGTTCATGCTTTGGCCTTTGATGACTTTGACATTCGCATAATGACTTGGCGTAGTCGACTAGATTCGAGTGGGTACATTTCAGCGTAACAAATGAACCAGGCCCTGAATATCGCCTAAAATGAGCTGTGCAGTGGTCGCGCTTTCGCGAGTGTTTGCCCACATTGCTCAAGCTTGTCGCATCGTTATATGTTGTGTGTAAGAATAATGAAATTCGCAAGTATGTTAAGTTTCAGAAAGCTCAAACCCTCAAGCTGGCAATTTTCATACCCAAAACAATACGCATTATCGAAATACACTCATTTGCAAACAACTTTGGTTTTGCTTAAAAAAAAGCATAAACGAGAGATTCAGCTGGGTTCCAAGTGAGTCTCTCGCAAAACCAAATTTGTTCGCAAATGAGTGTATTTCGTTAATTTCGTGCTATTTGGTTTGAACTAGAACAAAGTTTGACGGAAACTAGGGGACTGCGCCTACCTGATGAGCCTTAAGAAGGGCGAAACCGGTCGTGGGCTGTCGGAGAGTTTCCAGCAAACTTATGAGTAGTGTACTACGTCAATACGCAGTATACCACCAACCATTGTCCAGGCCGGCTGCCTACTGCTATCCAAAGACCCTAACAGTGCACTGACATCAAAATTTGTTGTAGAAGATAGAAACTACGGTTGTCGAGCTACTCGTACAAGTCAACAGTAAAGCTTGACTTGTTGACAGTAACGTAATCCTTCTATTCACACTGAAGAATAGTTGTGCCCTGGTGAGATGAGTCTGGTAAGCATAGAATATCTTAACGAATGTCACACCTTCAAAAGACATGAAAACAACAAAAATAAACTAGAATTTGAACTTCCGCAAAGCTTCCTATTTTATGTGTTGCCAGCAAACACACAGTGTACAAAACTACTGCTATTGGTAAGTGTTTGTTTGTCTAGTGCTCTTTACTTCTAATAGGTCACTCCTTTGCATACACATTTGGGTTCGAAAGAGTCGAAAAACTCTTCTATTTTATGATAATGTTCTTCCACCAAATTTGCAGCTCAAAGGGTTGCTAAAAGTTTAAATGAACTTGCTCAATATGTTGAGGTGTCATTGTTTTTCGAAACTGCGCCTACCCGATGGGCTTTACATAAAAGTGTATTACCGGTAAAGTTAACACTCGTACTGATCCTCGAGTTGATTGCATAAATGGATTTCACATAATTATTTGTGAATTAGTGGGTAATAACCCATCCATAGTGGACTAGTTTGAGCCTAATGAAGTGTGCAAAAAAAACGAAATTAGCGGAAAAACTCAGGGTTGGTGTGGAACCAAGCCAAGGTTCAAGTACTTCACACAGTTACAGTCTGCAAACATTTGAAACTGGCATCCTGAATCTCTTACGAACGCAAACTAGCGTGAAGTTTAGCTCCGCCTCCCGTTGGGCTGGTGTGCAGTTTGTCACTTCCAGTCGCCGTAATGCAGCCTGTCGCATGAGCTACGACGAAGTATTTAAAACACCCCACTGCAATTGCTTGTGTGATTTTTGCTGAGTCATCAACAGTGCAGCAGGTGTTTAACACATAAGCACACGTACACGCAAGCGTCAGCAACCTAACTCCAGTTGATGAATTATGGAGGGTGAACATGACCGAACAAACGCCAACTCCTCCCCCCCCCCATTTACTTTCACGTGTATGGAGATCCGGTAAGTATGGTATCCCTCCTCCCCCCTTCTGAACCGAATTTGTCATCGACAGGTAAAGGCAAAAGTTCCAGCCACTGGCGAGATTTATCGTTGCACACAGGTTGGAGCAAAACTGGTAGAACTTGCCATTTTTTGGAAAGGCGTGCTTGCACATGTCTCCCGGACAGCAGAACAGATTTTTCTTCTTTCCTACCTGCCATGCTAGATACAAGAGGACTGGCAAATGTGAAACGGAGGTTTTTGTGGCTTAACAAACAAAACCACTCTGCGGGAGATAGTATTTAATAAGACCTTTGCATCAATTACGTGAAAATTCACATTCAGCAACTAGCTTCTCTAGAGCAGGATGAAGTCCAATTGTTCGAATCACTTAGAATGGGATGTTCCAATCCTACTTACTGAGGCCAGTACAGAGTTGCTCGCGTTCTCGTAGTGTCCATGTACGAGGTATATGTAGGAGGTACACGATCCTCAGAGTGATTTAAAAAGTTCAAAAATGGCAACCGCCATCCACAGACTATTCAAGCAAAACATTTGTTGAAATAGTTAAAAACGGTAACCTCGGCCATCATGGCCAACAACTGCAATGCATGTAAGCGGCGACCAGGTGAAATGCATGCTTTTGTTGCAGGACAAATTTGGCTGATTAATGTCAGTTGTCTTCTTCCTGAGATCCCAATACGGCTAGTTGATTATGAAGAAGTGATGTCATCATGACTCTCGACTTTCCGCAAATTCTTTACTATTGTTCGGACGATAGCATGTTTACAGGAAGGTAGAAAATTTGAAAAAAATGAATGTTTGCATCGGGAGGGCTGGGTAATGAAGTCGTGGTATTGCCTGGACCTTAGCACTGAGCACTACCTGTTTGTTTGCAAAAGATGGAGTGAAACCTTTTACCTACTGCTTGCAAAAAATATAGAACGTTTGTGAACCTAAGCGAAAGCTCACGTATTTAACGATAACTAGACCGGATCCACAGCTTCTAGCCTGGAGAGTGGCAGTTCATAAAGTAAACTGTCACGTTTCGATTTTAAAGAGACTAATATATCAGTTTAGAAAAAACCACTTCCAGGTTCCGAGATATCGTGGGCATAACAATTACTCGTGCAGTGTTGCATGAAGCGGTAAATGACACGGCGGGCACGTAAGTATGAAATGTTGGAGTTGAGTGGTTAAAACGGTTAGTGTAGACGGTTGAAAATACATAGTAAGGGCATCCAGACTCACGCGCATGACCAGATAGAGGACTGTCTTCTGCAATAACCCGAAAGTAAAGGATTGCCTACAGAATGCAATAAAGTAGCCGGGTTATAAAACTTCACGTTAGTTAATTGACACAAAGCACCACATATCCTGTGTTTTTCCCTTTCAAAAGTGTATTTATTCTCATAGCACGTAGGAGGAAGATAAAATAAGAGGCCTAACCTATAGGGAGGCTAGATCTGTACATGAAAGTGAGTCACATATTTCTAAATCTTTTAAAACATTCAATTGGCCTCAGGAATGTGCATAAGTTTATAAGTAGTAAGTGAGTCGGTCTACTAGCTAGCGGTTCACAGGGTGTCTGCTAGGCCATATTAAGTGTTTGTGGTCAACTATACAACCTATACCTCTTCGGCGATGTCTAAACACCAACACATTTCTTTGCGTGTAAGGTAGTAAACTTACGCGGTGCAGGCGGTGAGTGGACATGCTAACCCATCAAGAACACCACACGTATTCAAGAACAGGTAGAAACAAAGTTCTGTCAAAATATGTCATCCACTAAAGGGCAAAGTTAACATCCCCCTAGCTGGGATGCTGATTTAGACTTAGCGTCTGTTATTGAGCTTCCTAAATTTCCCGTTCTACTACTTAATTTGTCGTTAGTAGCCACTTCCAACACCCTTTTTACTCCATGCTGAATAATCGGCAGTCGTCAACGAAATTATTGCGAATTCTGAAAAAAATCCGGCCACTATCGAACAGATTGCCTAACAAGTCAATATTGTCGTTAATTTAACTGGAAAATCGTTCCCGTGTGTATCGCCCATTTCCATGTAAATCCAAGATATCCACGTACTAGCGATATTTAGCACTTGAGACCAACAAATTGAGAATTTTTCGTTCAGACGATACATCTAAATTGCATGGTTGGCACTGCATTTGCACAAGAAATGTAGTGCAATTGTTTCGTTTTGACGTTTTCTTCTCACAATGATATACAACTTGGAATTTTTTAGGGTAATATTTGTAACATAGATTTATAATACTCCGATTAATTGATTATGCCCGCCTCACTTCCTTACTGTTTATCAAGCAGTTCCCGATTATCCACAGAAAAATGAGATAAAAACCTCCGTCATCAAACGACCCGCTGATTTAGGAGACCCTCGTCTTTCATACGAACGAAATTTAGAGCTGCTTGATGTTTACCCCGAAGCCCTTTGTGATCAGCGCAATCCAAGTGGTCAAACCAGTGCGTACTGCACGGGAGAAAGTATGAAAAGTCAAAGTGATACCGCCGGAGTTGGCATTCGACTTTGGAACCCCGTAAACCATGCCTCACGTGTGGCGAATGCAAAACTTAACGTGAGCATAGCAGGTGGTGCACTGCAAGAAAACAGCCGGTACGGTGAAGTGGTTGCTTCACTGTCTGATCTAGGGGGTTCACTGCTCTCATTGGCTGCCACCACACCTAGCAACCCCCAAATCTTCCCCACTCCCAGTGAAGTGAACATTGGTCCTCACTTGCTTGCAGAGTCGCTGAGCCCAGCATCCATCTGGTCGATCGACGGCAGCTCGCAATCCAATCAGCGATTTACTGGTCGCATGAGTGTACCATCAGTACCAAGTCACTCCACCCCAGAAGGATCAAGAGAACAACTTCCTACATCTGGTGCTTCCGAACTAGAAGGGAGTTGTAACAATCGCAGTCGACCTTCTGGCACATCCAATATTTCATCTTCCGAAAGCTTGAGCGTTACGGATAGCCTGCCTCGTGCCCAACAGTCTCCAAACTCATCTTATGACAAGATATCGCATCGTTTGGGGAAACGCAATGTTCGGCCTGGTCCAATGTCGTGCCGAGATCCGGATAAAGATCAGGGCGGTGTGACAAGTAAGTAGTGTCTCGTTTTCTCCAATCCACCGTAATTTTCTCAAACATTTAGAAGGTTCTCAGTAGAACAGCACGTTGTGGGCTTTCATTACCAGTCTAAAAGTGGTGAAAAGTGGTTCAAATTAGCATTAATAAAGTGAACAGCAAGTAGTACCTTTTTTGACGGTGATCAGAATGAAATAAAAACAATTTATTGTGTTTAACAAATGCAAAAGTTGTGAATGCTTTCTAATGGAGGATAAGCTCACAGCCTTCAGTCTTCCACTTCAATTTCTACTAAACGCTTTTGGTATCTGGGACTTCATTCGTTGAGTTTTTGATCAAAATTTGACTTACGTACCCAGAGATCTTCTCATGTGTTCTAAATACGCACGGATTTCCCCTGATATATTCGTGATATCTCCCAAATTATCGACCAAGTTTGGTATGGAATGCGGCAACGTTGAATAATCTTCGGTAAAAAAGGGGCAGACGTAATATATGAGCTGGTGACAACTTTACAGCTTACCCAGCCGTTGACAAGCAGGAAAACTGGTGTTTGAAAGAATAAAACGGTCAGGGAGCCATCTTTGCGGCAAAGAGGAAAACGGCAATAGTTTGTCTTTGTCACGCTAATGGCTGCGTCATGATTTGCGAACTCAGTGGTCAGAGACAACAAACCAGTCACTTGACGAATGCTCTGCTCATATTCAAGTGTAACCCTACTATGCTAACCTGTCTCGCATTGTCAGTAACACAGTAATTGGGTGAAACTCGGCCTGCTTAGTGTAATTCCACAGTCATGTTTCCAGCGGTCACCTATGCTCAAACCAGAATTGATTGAATGACTGGAAGTCATGCGAAACCAAACCAAAACGTTTACAAATACCAGAAGATCTAACCCTTAGTTTACATATTATTAAGCTTTCTACTGGTCCGCACAAAGGCCGCTGCCATGTATCAATTTAGTGTTACGTCAAAGTGCTCTGTTCTATAAAATGGTGCCAAACTTGATGTAAAACAGCAACACATGACTTTTGAGCGGCAACTTATAAAACATGCTAGCAGTAACCGAAAAACCGATGTCTTCTATCATCTCCCTAGCTTTTCTAACTCGGTTAATTTGACGAGCTCAAGTGAACATTCCGTATCCTAACTCAGTTATTTAGCTATGTCATTGAGGGGTAAAAAACGTCTGTATAACCTTGGGTAGAATAAGAGGAATCCAGTGCCTATTTTCCAGTCATCAATCACATCAGCCACAGTGCGGTCAGCCGAGGTCCACTTAAAAGTTGTGGAACTTTTGTTTTGCGCTGTCAGGAAAACGACCCATTGCATTTGTTTTTTGGCCCGTTTTGATGCATGGATAGTGGATTGTTTGGTGGTCCTACACAAAGGCCGTGGTTTGGAAATGCTCGCGCATGGTCTTAAACATGGTGTTTACCTAGAGCCTTGTCATTATCGATATGCAGCTCATAAGGTGTAGCCGCTACACTAATGCCAACATTCAAAATATCTGTCTACAACAAGGAACATAAAAGATGTACTTTTTTCATACAGGTTTCTATTAACAAGAAAATGAGCTTACTGCAACAGTGGCATAGACATTGCAGTGTGTATACTCCAAACTTTTGTTGACCGATCCTCATTATAAGCTAATCCTAGCAAACAGTTGGATTTCACAGCTCTGAATTCTTAGAGTGGTTGCTGTCCTCATCATCGTTTCTGGAACTTGTTTTGTTTTGTTTGGGTTCACTTTCAATCTAACCAGCAAGAATAGGGTTATAGTATTCTCTAATTAGAGCAGTTTGACGGACGAGAAGTAAATTTTTCCGCATTCGCACTAAATTTGTTTTCAAACGTAAAACAGCACGCCATAATAACTGACTAAATTCGAGGTACGGAAGAATTCACTTTTACGGCCGATATATACAGAGTACAACTTCACATATCCGAAATGAAGCGAATCACTGTTTCTGTAGCAGCTACTCCGAAAGAAAGCTAAACTCGGGAGCTACCTATGGGTAAGTGTCTCCAAAAATGTGTCCCAATAATGTTTTACTCTTACCTTATTCGTGTCGCAGTTAAGCACACTTTCTAGGTTTTACTGTGCACAGTGCTACTGCTATCACGAGTTCCATTTTAGTACCTCCGCTCCCGTCTCAACGCGCGATCCTGAAACATGTGAACGACCCAGACGACCGCTGAATGACTTCCGGATTTTCAAGTCAACGCGCAGACCGGCAGAAAAATTACACATTACATTTTTTAAAATTAATTAGACAGTGGATCAACGGTACGCAGGAGAATCTGTATTGACTCGTCAAAAGCGAGAAGTAAATAGTTCGGAAGTTTGGCTTTATTTTGCTTCCCAGCCCGATGCTAATAAAGCATGCAACTTCTGACCTAAACAGGCCAGTTCGTATGACAAGGTTAATTTTCAATGCATTGCATACTTCGTATGCTTAGACAAAATCTAAAGCGCTTAACCACTAGACAGGATGCTCTAGACGAAAATTGTTGCCTGATGAATGACTTCCTATGGTTCCTTGTTTCGTCCTTCAACCGCCATATAAGACGAACATGCAGCTTCAAAAATTCTCCGAAGTAAACAGTGCATAATACGAATCTTCTTGGTGACTTTAATCATCTAACCACTGTCATATCTTTAGAATAGCTATGGACCGCTATTAAAATCAAAGCACAGCGTAATGGAATTAGACATCATAATCTTACCTTTCGGTGGCCGTGGGACTTCAAAAACACTTGAGAAAGGTTAACTACGGCAACCGAAACGTCGGATTATAACGTCTTAATCCACAACGTTGTGTTTTGACTCTAAGTTTCCACATTATACACCATATGGCGCTCAATCTTTTCAACAATATCCGAGCCGAGCTTGGCGCGGAACTCCTAAACTTCTGGACCGCGTTGTTTTTCAACATGGTAACATCATAACACTCACAGGGCATTTGGCAGGTTTGCCTTGCAACATAGACAGAATTAAACGAATAAGTGATCCAATCTGCCCCATACCACTTTCGTTTGATATTGACTCTCATTCTGAACTGGGCTACGCACTTCACAGAACTCTGTTCTCAAAGAACCGAAAAAGGGTAATGTCACAGTACTCATAAGGTTGCTGAAAACTCTTCGACAGCCCACAACCGGTATCGCCCTCCTTGAGGCTCATCAGGTAGGCGCAATCCCTGATTTTCCGTCAACCTTAGGTGCTACTTTAACCCAAATTGCATGAAATTAGCAAAATACACTCATTTGTATAGTAATTGGTTTTTTGTTTTATAAAAATACCATAAACGACAGATTCAGCTGGGTTCCAGGTGAGTCTCCCGTCAAAACCGAATTGTGGGCATATACAAAATCCGGCGAACTTTCTGCGCGACACTCAGAAATGGGGAACTAAATCCGCGTGAACGACAGGTTTAACTAATCTGCAGTAAAGTGGCTTTTAGTTCTCGGGGCGTCAATATCAATCAAGTAAAACCCGTTTAAAACCCTATGATTGCGTCAACTGATTAAATGCCGTACGGTGTCCATCCAAACCCCCATAGTATACTCTCATTAGGATCTTATCAGCATATGCGAAGGAGAAGCACACGTTTTTTTATGTTGCTTTTATATCACTTGACAATAAGTGGTGCAGCAAACAGTTGTTCCACTAGTTCAGCTGTTCAGATTCAGTTGTCCGAAGGGGCACCAGTTCAGGTCAAGTTGTCCTGGTGGCAACTGTCTGGATTGCTGTTGTCTTGATGTCGAAGGCCTCAACTATCTACCGAAAGAACGAATCCTCACACAATCTGAACGACTTTTGTACTCCCCATGATGTACTCGTATCCGGGCACATCGCCATACTCCATTGACATATCGATTTAAAACCTAGACATAAAGTATCATAGCTCTTTTAACCATTGATCCGCATCCTTATGCCGCTTCAGCCGAGACATATGACATGGCTACTCTAAATTACATGGTCTTCACTTCTGAAGGCAGCTGTCACTTTAAAAGATCGTGAAAAAACAACCATTCTTGAGACCGTGCCACGGAAAACACAAGTTTTCATCAGCACTCTATCCGTCTATTCAAGTTATCTTATCCTCCTCTATTCAGTCAGTCCAAAAATTACAAAAATCTTTCGCCAACCTAGCCGTCAACCCAGCGCTGACACCAGGCCGTAGGCTCTCTTTTTACGCTCAGCCACTGCTCAATGCAACACATCGCTATTTTTGGTGGGGCGGATCGGAAATACTGCACACCTGATATGTTTAACTAAGGTTTTGAAGTTGAACTGATCAGATTAATCTCCGTACATGATGGAACTACATAAATGTTATGTAGGACCAAATGAATCTACAACCCACCTTTTAAAAGAGCAGAGTTAGAAAAAGGGACGACAACAAGCGGTCACGTGTGGCCCCTCTTCTTTATTTCACAGCTCTCCCAAACTGTTTGGGGTTATCTCCGGTTGCGCACCGAAAACTGACCGGAAAACTATTTTATCCCAAGTACTTCCGAGACAAGTGCACTTAAACTGGTTGCCTATTACAGTTGGAATTGGGGTAATATGGGCGATATATGACTGCCCACAGAGGCGGTGATAATGAAATGAAAATAATTAAAGGAAATGTGGGTTATTTTGGGACCTTGTTTTCTAAATTTTACTTCTTTATCGAACAGGACACGGTCCCCAGATTCCTTAGCCAAGTCGCTTGAGTCAGCCTGATTCATCGGTTGTATAAGTTACAGATTTTAGCTAACTGCTTCGCGGTGTTTTGTTACATGTAAGCCAGACAGTCGCTCAACAGCAGCTAATACCAAATCGACTGTCACAGATATGATATGATCTTCCAAGCTCGAGTAAACACAACTGTATTCTAAGATATATCCTAAACGGCAGGATTCCGCGTGAGAAGATGGTCAACGATACCCGCGTTGCACGGGGTCGTTAGCCAACTCGTATCGTATTTGAGTAAGCAGTGAAATCTTCGCCACGGTAACTGTGCAATTTCAATTTTGAACCTTTCCTATAAAATGCAGTTGGATTAATAAAGCGTGCTTGCACTAATAACATGGTAAAATGGTCACAGAACCTGGTCATGCCTAAACAATTTGTTTCAGCCCACCCCCATTGTTGCAACTTAGGGAAAATAGTGGAAATATCCATATATACAGCGCATTTTCGAATTCTACTTGTTGTTTTCTGGAGTAAGAGATACACCGTCCACAGGATCCGATACTGATCAACCATGGTTGAGTAGTGTCCATACTATGAATTGTCAGTGGTATTTAGCTCTCCGACGACCGAAAACCTAGTCAGCCACAGAATCACGAAACAAATTCCTCCTGATTACAGTTCGGTTTCCTGGTCCACCTATAGATTTTGGGCCTTGCGGCGTTCAAGCTTAACCACGGAACAAATAACTTATGACCGATATATTTGTGAACTGGTAACTGCTAAAATATGATATCGGTTCAAAGTTATAGATAGCCATATGTCCTGTCATCTTATGCTGAATCTTCGTATTTGATCATTTGCACACGTCCGCGCAGTTCTCAGTGTACCAAAGAGAAATTCATTCATCTCTCATCCGTCTTGCTCCGAATCTATCTGTTAGTTTGTGTTGAAACGATTTTCGCCTCAGAAACGCAAACATCAATTAAGCAGCGTCCACTCTTACTTGAACGGAGGAGTTGTTTGTGGAAAATTGCTGATGTGGTAGAAAATGTCGCATAAAATTTTACTGGCGCTTAACAGGAAGGAGGACACTTAATCAACGACATCAATTTACTTGATATCGTTGCAGATTTACCCCCATACAGAGCTTCATTCTCTTCACTCTTTTCATTTACATTGTGTAAATGGCATGTCTTCAAATTGTTATCATCACAACCAATACAACAATAATTGTAAATATTGTCGGAATAAATGTAAACTAGAAGCCTACTGTTAAAGCAGCCCGTTTCATATTGTTAGTTTTGTGGGTATCGATGTTACGCGGCCAAGTTGTGTTGTTCCTGACTCCCATTTCCTAAACGTTGGCTTCATGTTGGCTGTACAGTAACTTTTTGCACTTGCAAATTTTACAGATATCAACGACAGTGGTTGTCCAATTGGGTCGCCGCAGGCTTTCTCTTCTAAAGAGAAATCAATTGACACAGGAAGAAAACTTCCGACACATCGTTCTTCATCCTATACACAGCGACAGTCCTCAGACCGGTTGAGGTCACGTGATCATTCCGTTAAACGTGCACAAACACAACAGTCTATTCAGCAACATAATCCAAAGCATGACCCAAACGACTCTCACAGAGACCGCCCAGGTCACCCAATAGACGACAACCAACCCGCAAATCCCAGTTTTCCTAATTCCAGTTCGACATCCCAGATGGTTAATTGTGTGTGTCCAGATTTATTCCCACCCAGAGCACACTGCAATTATCCACGCACCAGATTTCCACTTCAAACACCTCCGCTAACCTGTGTGCGACCAACCACATGCTATACCCACCCCACCTGTTCTGTGGTCAGTCCTTCGGGTTCGGCTGAGCAAGTCGGGCACGCGTACGAATTTTACGACCGGTTCGGTTCTCCCAGATGGACAGTAACAAATTATGGTCACCCATCGCCACGTGTTTCTGATGTTTCTGCTGAATACGAACAACCAAGAATTTCGTTGGCTAAGGAAGTTCCGAACACATGTGTCCAGGTAAGCAAAAACATTCACTAACTGGGATCACAGTAGAGTCCATAAAATATTCTACTGAACACAGCTCTTCCACTCTCTTAGCACTACAAGAGTAAGACTAACTGATGTGTTTGGTAAGCAAAAAAAAACTAATTTTATATCCAATGTATTTTTGTAATGATAACATAGGTCACACAGTAGCTTCACTTGTTTGGAACCTCATTTCAAATGTTACCCAAGGCTGAGTCAACTATTACTGTATTGCCCTGATGCGAGACATAACAAAGCTGGAGGGCTTTTCATCAACGCACCTTAGTCAGCTTGAACGACATCTTGCAGTCTGTAGAGTGGATTCTGGCTCTGTCAAAGACAATGCCCGCCAGACAGCCTGATTTGTATGAAAGCTGTTTTTAACAGTGAAGGATGACCGAATGTCCATCCAGTTACTGGGGAAGAACAGACACCACGAAAATGGGCACTCGGCAGAGGTAAACTGCGAAGTAGTTCTTCTAATCAAACCCTATGAAAAGTAACGCGATATCAGCCATTCAATTTAGAACAGTATCTGAGCCAGTTTGCACCTTTTCATTAAAATGAGCATGAAAATGAATAATTATAGCAGTGAATTCCCCCGGAGCGAAATCTAATCCGTGGTAACAAAATGAAATCAAGGACTGCAACTGAATTGGTGTTCAGATAAACAGAAGTCAAAAAGTCAAAAATAAATATACAAGAACATGAAGTTAGGAAAATACATTCATTTACAAACAAATTTCGTTTTGCGAGAGACTCACCTGGAACCCAGCTGAATCTCTCGTTTATTATGTTCCTAAGTCTTTTATGATCATTTGGTGACATGACATATGACACAGAATCTTCTGACGTGTGAAATTTTGTTAACGAACAATACAAGCCCAACAATTTGATTGCTTGACCTATTCAATGAAAGATCTATGGGCGCTCAGATTGATAAATTAGATGGCAAATAACTTGTAAAGCTGGGATTTAGTGAATCTTGTAAGCAATGTTTGCCTGGATAAAAAGTCAAGCAAGAAAACAAGATCACAATTGAACCTCAGAACCCATTCGTGCAGGAATAAATACACCCAAATGACAAACTATAACGTACGCGACTATATCACGCACATAGTTAAGATTAAAGACCACAGGTTAGCTTAAATTATTACGCAAAACCCGGGTGGAATTTTTGGTCCGCTCACTTGAAATAAAGAACTGTCATTTGAACAGCTATCAAATGCTTTGAGCTGCTGAATACTCCCCAAACTCTGTTGAAATTATCACATTCAAGATTGCTCTAGTTGCATGGCTTCGTGGACAGGATTAGTGAGTGGGTAAGTAGTGTGGGATGGGTTATCCGTCGCAACTTAACACAAGTTAAAAAAACACCACATACATGCATTGTATTTAATGTCGGCTGTTTTGATTTATTTTACATCTGTCTGTTCAAAATGCCTATGCACAATTGTATGAAATATTATCTTTCCAAGCTGCATTATGATTTGAGGTTTTATCGGATAGGTAAATGAGTGAACTGGTGCGAATGTACTCAGGTAATTAGGGACAAAACATGGAGTATAACTCAGTACAAAAGAACCCGCAGCAACTCGCACGTGCGATAAAACCATTACATTTGAAACAGTGGCACTGTTAGGCCAAAAATAAGTTTTATGGTAGTATCAAAAGGCTGAAGGGAGATGACGAAATGCTTGGTCCCTCCCAGAAAACTATCACAACTAAGAACAGTCAGGACAGCGTGAGGATTGAACAACTAAAGTAAGCAGTATTACAGCAGAAATAAAATAGCTAGACCTAACCAGGTTGATGCAAATACCAACAACGACCTACCTTTGGGTTGTGCTTACTTGCTTAGCGCTCCATGACTGGAGAGAATCAAAACAAACTATGTCAAAGGACATTTACTTTGTTAAATTCGTTTCCAATGGTAGCAACAGACGTGTTGTATCTATGGTCTCTCAACATGTGTATCTCCCTCCCTAGCGATTAGAAGCAGAATTCTTGTTAGATCTTTTATCGTGCTGCGGAGTCCTTCTGAGGAACCCCGTCATTTGTTGGCGTTTGGATAAAATGCTTTTTCTTTTACTGTTACTGCTGTTACCAACGTTTGCTTCGGGAGCATCTTTTGTGAAAGTAACAGTTCCTAATGAGCTTTTCTTTTTCTGGGGTAGTTATACTAATCTTGTGTTCATTCATTAGTCCGCGTGGGAAAAATGAATGAAACTGACTTCAGTATACACTGGTGCACTCACTCACTCACTCACCTGGTTCACTTAACTGTGTAGGTTCTAGAGCATTAACAAAAAGAGAAAAGCCCTGAAGGCAACTGTTACTTCATATTCATTCAACGAGTGTGTCACAGATTGTTCGGTGTATCTTATATGTATGCATTTATGTCGAAGATCGTTCCAAGTGAAACCTGCGACACCTGGTGTGCCTCAGTGGGATGATAACTTAAACGAGGAATTCAGTCGAAGCTCAGTTAAGTGCAATTTGATGATCAAGTAGAGCATAATGTTGATAGGTAAGCTGGGACTACCCCCACCCGGTAAGTTCTAAGAAGGGTGAAACCGGTAGAGGGTGTCGAAGCGTCTTCAGCGACGTTATGATTAGTGTCTCAGATCAGGAAAATAAATTGCTATAGAAAATAGGCCATTAAGGTTTTTCAGCTTTAACTTGATTGCATTCCAAGAGGATAGAGTGCAAGTTTTCTAGCGCCGATGCAAAACATTTTAGCCGAAGAAGAATTTTTATTATTCCAAACGTCGATCTTACATTGTCTGCTTTATCCATGGACGTCAAAGCATGACCAGCTTTGGATATATTTTATACCGGTGAAAAAGTTTGCTCCATTGCCGGTATAATGGGAATTCGTGAAGCTTAAATCGTCACCAGCCGATAATGGGTGAAAGCAGAGCTCTGTGGGTTACGTTTTGGATAGTAAGACAAGCACTAGCCATTTGGAAATAGCGAAATTTTCTGTCTCAAGAAATACGGTAGCAACTTGCAGCCAGTTAGAGCACTGTTTTGGGTAATTTGATAGCTGCGGCTGAAGCGAGAAGATATGTGCCTAGCGTGCGCCTGAATGTTGTGACCTAAAGTGGTATTTTTACGTATATAGACTTTTGTGATTTGGGTAAGCAAATACGCTATTCCGTTCACTGACATGACTTGGGAGCGGTCTTCTCCAGTTGCCCCACGTAATCTCTTCGAGACTGCCCCTTCAATGGGCCCACTAATCCGTTTGTTCCGGCTGACTGCTTCCACTGAGTTATCCCTTTGATCCAATTGATGTTCATACCTGATAACTACAGCTCAGAGTAGCTGATTATTCCGGTGCGCCGGTCAACTAAACCAGTGGAAATGTATGAGAGCTAAGTGGCCAGAAAGTCCCGGAACCGGAACAGAGTGCGACGTTTCCACGATCCCATCTACCGGTCCCATGTTCACATATGCCGCTGCCTTGAATGTTCATAAGCAGATGTTCAGCCTTCGTTTTTGTGCAGTTATTCTTTGTATTTTGTTTCGAATGCCAGAGGCCACCTTCTAGGTTGTTGTGCCACCCCCATTCATGTCCATGTGATTTACACAGCCATATACAGATGTACTACAAGTTTAAGGGTTGTGTGAGGTTTTTGAGGTCTAACAGCCTGAACAGTGTTTCTTTTCTGGACAGACGGTAAAAACAGAACCTGAGGCCTTCGTGAACTAGGAGACAATTCGATTGAAATTGTTCAAATCACAGTTGACATGCTTAATAAACTGTATGACATCAGACGCAGAACTCTAATACTGCTAACATCCTGCTTTTGTAGTGAAGGAAACATTACCTCGGTTGATTTCTTGAAGGCCTTGACTCTCTCAGAGTGCTTTTGTATATCAGAAAGAATTTCACGGTGTTACCACAGACTAAGTCCCTTAGTCCTATTGCTACCGCACCGTTAAACAATTTACTAAACTAACCCGAAGAATGATCATTCGGCTGAAAATCCCCCAACTCTGCGAGGTTTACCAGCTAATTGTATAGCAACTCCAATGCAGTTGTGTTGACAGAACCACCATCACCTGGAGACATTAATCGAGCTGGTTCACTCACTAAAGTCCCAGTGCCGTCTCTGCGCATGGATTAAATTAACTGCCAACCATGAATACATAGAATGCATCGCACAGCATGGCTCCCAACTTTGAGTTGAGGAATGATATGTGAATAACATGAAGCAACCTCCGAATTTCGGAGAAATAGAATAACAGTCACGTCCCAAATTTACTGTTTACCACACAGTAACGTGATTTAGGCGACAATCTGTCCACTGGCTTTCGCGTTTCGAAGCCGTCCTGTTTTCTGATTCATACTTCTGTGTGTACTGTTACTCGAGGCTGAGATTCCAAACGCGGGGCTGTGAGAAATATTCTTGTGATCTCTCTGTGCCTACTATTGTTTTGTTAGTAGGCAAAACTAGGACGTATTTATGGCCTTACACACGGTACCGGAATGTGCAGTGTTCCTGGCCCTGCCTATGGACAGCACTTCCGCTGTTTTCGTCACTGAAGTGTTCTCAGTTCTTCTTCTTCTTCCACTTCCCATGAACTGATTGTTAGTTCCTGAAAATAGTTAAGATGCTGCGGCCAGCTAATTGGTTCAATATGCACAAATTACATTAAGAGAGGTCGCCCCATATGCTGGCGGTTGAGTGATTTGAAGAAAACTCTTGCCAAGGATTCGTTTAAATTGTTATCCCCGAAAGCCATCACATCTTACCCACACAAATCACTACTCAACCGATGTAATTTATCCAAAATTGGAACATTTCACACGAATAAGAACAGCTGTTGTTTCTGAAGTGTCAGTTGACAGGTAGAAACCCACTGGAGCAGAAGGATTTCTCAGAATAGCCTATGCCATTTAGGCCACCTAACCAGCAAATTTTTGACATGTGTTCAAAAACAAAGAGATGGTATAACAAATTAAAAATTGCATTTGCTTCAAACTGACTCTGAAAAGCTAGGAAATAGAAGTACCCTGATAGATGAAATGGATTAATCAGAATAAACACTTGGATGTACAGTTTAAGCATACCGGGATAGAGTCACATTGGAAAGCACTGTTAGTATGTCCTCCGACCAAAACACCATTGAATATCAATGGTGACAACCTCATGTATTTATCACATATTTCTTTTGGCAAATAGTGCTTGAACTGTAAAACCACGACCTTTTTTGCTGTTGGCACAAAGCTGTTGAACACCGAATAAATATCGTACAAAACAGAATGTTACACGGTGCAGCGTATTGCTTTGCCAGTATTTTTTTCGGACACTCGTCGTCCCGTTAAAAGAAAAGTGGCACATGGTTTTAGAAAAACAGCGTTAGACGTATTCGCCCACTGTCCTTACCCATTATTCTGCTCTTACTGTTTAAAGGTGCACGATACTGCAGCTTCGGACATATACGAAACGCCTTATGCATCCGTCACCGTGGATGACGAACCCACAGGTGAACCCACAGAATGGAACTCGAATGCATTTGTTGACGGTGCAAAATCATCGACGCCTTGCCATATCAACGCCATAAATTCCAGTTACAATATATCGAAGAATTCTCAAACGGCAACGACCCTTCCGACCATTAGTAATTTGAATGAGTTATCCACCTACGCATCGTTGTTTACCGCATTCAGCCATTTCACATCCACAGGCCACTCGTTTTACTTACCCTGCCCACAAGTGCCTCCGATCTACTCCTCCGCTCAAGGACGGAATGGCCCAATGGCCAATGAAGTTGGTTTTCCAGTCGGAGCCCGGTTACCGTTTATTACTGAACCACTGAACGTCATGGAGTGGGTAGTGAAAAAACGTCCTGACGGTACACGCTACATTACACGGCGACCTATTCGGTGAGTCCTATTATATCCCTTATCTTAAACTTGCCTCGTATGGTGGTATTAAATGAGACCGTGGAATATGCTGACTAGGCTATCAAAGAAGAATAAGTTCAACCGTCTAATTTAATTGCGATCAAGCAAACCCAGACCAAGAAAGTCGTCCCAGTCCACCAGCGTGTGCTAAGAAATTACTTGTAAAGTCTTTCTGTGTGACAGTTTCCTCACTATAGTTCTTCCTTACTAGCGTGAGTAAGAATTGTGTTAGACTGAGAAGCCTCAGTCGCAAAGTAAAGCTTTTACCCGAAAAGGAACGCTTAGAGCAGTTCAAAATCTATCACCTTAACGGATTTGTGAGGCAGCTCACTGATGCCTGTCCAGTGTCAAGATTTATTTTTGACGGACCTGTTATGAATCCAAATACTCGAACTTTGGATACTAAACCTGTTAAATATGTGCATATATAACATTCTTCCCTTAGTCGAATGGCAAAGTCACCTTTTCTCAGCTGTTTGGCGTACAAATCCATGATTCATTCGATGCTATTAATGCAACACTCATTTATTTCTGAATAGCCATGTGACCATCATTAACATTGTCAAGACACTCACCTCGTACCCAACAAACAGCAGGTGGCCAGGTCTCAACTTGCAACGCTGACGATAGGATAAAATGCAGTCACTCCTGAAAAGACTTTAAGTTCGCACACATCAACTGCTGGAACGGCGACTTATCAAACTGTTTAAATCGAAATGATGCTAAAGGCTGCTGGCAGACAAACAAATATGCCAGCACTTTCTAAGGTTATCGATCAACATGCAGAGATAATTTTCGCATGTCTGGTCAGTGGCACAAGCCAGAAACGAGTGATAATAACTAGTCCCCTATACTCTCAGTGTGAGATAAATGTGATTTATGCGCGACCGTGAGTAGAACGGACAATGTTACCAATAATGTGGTAGTACGAACGCGAATGAAATGTCAGTCTACCACCAGTTACCATGACACGTCGCAAAGTCTGACAAATTAGTCTATTCTTATGGTGCAATTAATATCATTTACGGGAACATTATGGGAAAAAACTTGTTCGAGCATTTCTAAATTGAAACAGTCGTTACAGAATGCAGAATACCGATTAACCCCGAAAATGTGGATTTGTCTACCGATTTCCTTTACAGAAACCGCCTGCTTAAAGAGCGTGCTAAAAGAGTCGCAGAAGAGCGCTGCGGTATGACTACAGATGATGATGCTGCTAGCGAACTGAAGACGGGGCGGTACTGGAATAGAACAGAACGTCGCAAACAAATGGAAAAATCGCGTGCTGATCGCCGAAAACGTCAACCGGGTAACTCACCATCTCGGCGTGTCAGTTCACACACGAGAAAAGAAGAACCACTGGAAAACCAGACGAATCGGACAACAGGACAAACGAACGGACTGGTGAACATGACGACTGTCTAACTCGGCACACTTTATAGCCCCTCCCCCAATCGTTGGATTTGTTTTACATGCTAACGGGCTGTATATCTTTTCTGAGATTGAGTTTTCTAGGGAGACATTATGGCGTCCATATAGATCTAGACGATGATGTTGGGGACAACCATTGAGTGCACAACAGATCAAACCACTCTTCAAATCTGATTTTTGTTCTTTTGTTTTCCTACTTTACCTTTAAACGAGTCCTCCAACTTCCATTAATAATTAAGAAACCGCTACATCGTTTCACCTTGATTATTCAGAATATCCTGCCGCATGTACATAACTACACAATCAAATCACTATCTGCAATTTTACCGCACGTAAATTTGGGGGTGAAAGGACATATCTTCAGTCAGATAAGTATCTTCCAGAACCGTTATTCTGGTCCCAATGGCCCAAACATGAGCCTTCGTCAGGGCGTCGTTTTTGTGGACTTCACTGAGCTAAACCTTCAATCAGAACAGTATATTAGGGGGATACGGTGAAGAAAATACCAAAGTCAGTAAGCTTCAATTATAGTCCTAGCTAAAAAGGGTAAAAAAAACACACTCCTTTTCAAGTTAAGTTGGTACTAATGGGATATTCAGTGGAATCCCAGATGAGTATCTTTTTCTTCAGCTGGATGAGCCACAGAAAGGTCGCTTCATGTTACCGCAATGTTTGAGATATCCTAGTACATTAGCTAGACAGAAAACGCCACTTACAGAGCTGCTAGGAGCTGTTCAACATCCCGGTTTGCACGACATGGGGGTTATAAACAAGAAATTTATCCGGGGTTCAGTTGAATCTTCAGTTAACAGCAACTTAACCTGTAAATGGATGGATTTTCCCAACTGCGTAGAATTTTATGTTAAAGTAGAACATGAGGTTGTTAGAACCCCAGCCAGTGCAATTACGTTATGAGCCCCAAGAAGAATGAAAGCGGTTGTGGGCTATCGAAGAGCTCTCATCAACCTTAGGAGTAGTGTGTTCCGTCAATAAAAACATATCGCAATAAAGTTTTCTGTTCTAGAGCTCAGTCACGTTATTACTGAATCCAACTGCAACATTATTCTTATTTGTATGTGCAACTGGTACCCTCAGCTGACAACGCACAAAGAGTAGAACACTCCTGAACACGAACTACTTGGAAAGAGTCAGAAGAAATCGCTGGTAAGCTGCAAGTAGTAAAAACTCCTGTCGTAATCTACCGGGTAATTGCACATTCATCATTGTACTAGAACCAACAGTGGCATCTTTTGCGTGAATCTTAGAACCGGGAATACATTATCGGAAACCATACACATAGGATAGTTATATGGATACATTGCATGCGTTACAGGCCTGTGGTGAACCAGTACGGAGTACAATGCAAGCAGAGGGAGTATAGCGAAAAACTTTAGTGAATTATAGCCATTTTTTGCTCAAGTCCGAAAGGATGGTCACCTGGGAAACTAGCTTCGAGGATTTTGGTGTGCACTGATGTTTTCATGGAACTAAAGTTGATAATCTAAGTGAGGACGAGTTGAATTATTATAATTCTGAATGCAAAAATTGTTGTAAGCTCAAAATCACATACACAAACCGCACATAATTTACTCAAACAGAATAGTGATTCGTGGTGCCACCATGAAAATTTTGATAGTGACGATATGGACAATCCCTGAAGTTATCAGCCACACGCCGTAAGATGTAAGTTCTTCCTTGGGTAGGTGACCGGAAGCATTGCAGCACTTGAGTGATTATAGCTATTGTTGCGCATTGCCACATATGGAATATGAACAACAAAATCCGCTTTTTCTTTGTGCTAGCATGTAAGTAATTCCATCACTTTTCAAGAGTTAACTCCAGAAGAATGCGGTCGATTTCTTTCCAAGTCTTATTTTATGGGTCTGCCCAAACGCAATACAATACAACTGTCAGGAAGGTTAGATTCCTGAAAACAACCCCAGAACTCCCAGAACATACTGATACCCGAAAAATCCACTGAAACCTCGATAGGGAAGCCGGCAAGCATCCAGACCAGTCAGTCACTCAATGAATTCAACAAGAGCCGATGAGTGCTCAGACAAGCCACAAAAGCACGACCGAGTGTGATCAGTGTTCAGGCATGTCATAGAAGCACGGTAGATTTAGATGGGTGTTCACTAAACGCCTATCAGACAGCCTGCATCAATGCCAACAAGTGCTCTTTAGATATCGTGAGGCCGTTGTAACTTTTACACTCGCACGCACTCGCTTGTTGCAATAAAGCTGTTGTGTTCCTTGTCGGTGAGTCCTTTCTCCGGTACTAGGCCCTGGAGTGGGGGACAGCAGTCAGATATAACAACAACTGAATATAATAAAAGAGAATTCAGTAAAGAACATATGATGATCTGTTAAGTGGTATTAGGTGCAGACGACAGGGCTGATCAAAATGCATTCCGAGTGCAGCCAGCTCTATTGCAAATAACCTGTTTATCAAGCCCTTTTGAAACGACATCTTCCCCGCTGTCCCAGCGATTTTTCAGTAATGTATAATTATAATGCATTTAATGTTGGATAACTTCACAAGCAAACAGCACGTCCTCGAACAAGCGCGTTCTACAAGCTCTTTACTGACTTTGTGAAACTTTAAATTGCTTCGTCTCGAGACAACTACATTTATTTGAAAGCATTATTATGTAAAAAAATATATCCCGAGTATCACACACATACACATATTACGACAGACGAAAAAGTAACCAAAATTAGTATGACTTGAATGAAGACAAAATATCCCCTGGAGCTTGACTGCCGTAGAATTAGTAGACATTTATTCAGAAGACCTAGTCCGATGCAAGACTTATGACATATAGTTTTGGTAAAAATTGTTTGTAAGTCGTGGTTCATATTTTCCCACCTACGGCATACGGGTAAGCATCTACGTTTCGACTGGATAGGTCTAACTGAAATCTAGTTAACCAACGTTTTAAAAGTTCTCCCAAACAATTCATTTACACAAATACTCGCATCCACAACATTTTTTGATTTCTGCACAGCAAAAAGGCCGTCCTGTGTACCAATGGCAGAAGGCAACCAAGCTCTGACATTTAAAGCTTTTCACGAATTGCACTCCAATCAAATCAACGGAAAAGAGGAAAAGTAAGAATGAAAAGAAAACTATCCGGCATCCGGTTTGAACGGCACTTGCAAAATGGTCTTTGCACTAACCGCTTATTTCTCCTCTGTGTCATGCTGCGCAGAATTGAGTCCGAATATCGACAGTGAATATTAATCGTGTGGACTAACACGGTAATTCGGCCCAAAACCCTCAAATTCCCAAAAAAAATTCGAATCATAAAAATAAGCAAGAATGTGGAAAAATTGTTACTAACGAACTCAATTTTCCAACCGTATGTCTGCCTGGATGGATTCAGCGTGATGAATGTTTCACATGTACTAGAACCGAATACAGTTGTTAGGATGTACAGTACCAAACTGAAAAACAATATAATAAAGAGGGTCCAGCAAATACTAAAGCATGCAATCAGAGCAAATCCTTGATGTGCAGTACTTATGCGATATGAACTAATGTCGGCAATGATATCAGGACCGGCGTAATTCGTATAATGTGGACCAAACTTGAGCAAGGCAGATGGTGGAATGGAAGCGGAAAAATATTATCAAAGGAATAAAACAGCAAGTGATCACGGACCAAGTTCGTAGTCCATAATATTCTCTGTGCAGCCGAAGTTGATGTTCCGCCTGGCGGATTTCACACGTGTTGATCAACCATAAGGCGAGGTTTGTAATCAACAGAAACACAATCGCTGACCTCCCCGGTTTGATAAGTGCTTGTTTCTTACAGCAAGGGCCACGGCGTGATGCCTCCACAATAAAGAAGAACTGCGAAAGCGCCTGTAGGATCTCTAATGTGGACTTGACAATATACAGAATGGCTACGGAAGCCCATTTTTCTGATCCAGGTGTACTTAGTCCAACGTGACCAGCATTTTGATTGTCCAAGAGAGAGACCTGTGACTGGTAAAGCATGACGTGAACAATCCATTCCAAGGCGGGAACAAATAACAACATGTGATAAGTCAAACACCCAACCAAGCCGAGGCCTAACAGATTATATTCAAAGGTTTCCCCTGTTTTAGTTCGTCGGAACTTCATTTGGTGGGTCTGGACAATGGCCAATAAACAGGCAATCATGCTAACTGAGAGCATGATGATTTTTGAATATTGATATATATGCGGTATAAAATTGAGCAAAGTTATTCTTTTGTTCGACACCGAAGAAATGATTCCTATGACGCTTGCAATGAAGAGCATAAGTCCCAGAAAAAGGCCCGTGTGTGATCGATGACAGTAGTTTGCGGCAGGGTGTCTGTTGGATCGAAAGGGTTGAGATTTGAAAGGACTTTGAGCCGCATTTTCGCTCTCAGCACCTGCTTAAATGCAAGATAAAGTAAATCATATAAGATATACATGAGCACAAAGTTATAAGGAGCCAGGTACTCACCGAATTATTATATAAATAAATGAATTAACCTAAATTAACTGCCGGTGAAGGAAGGTTACTCTCCGGAGATTCCTTGGAAGGTTTTGCACTACAGGCACCGCGCTGTAAGATCTTCGCTGCAACAGGGTAGGTCAAATATCCACTTTCACTCTGGCTTTAGGTTTCGCAGGGTTATGTAACCAAAGTGGCCTACAAATGTATCCCTTCAACTTGATCCTATGGGAACGGACTATAAACTGATACAAATAAAAGACCACATCCAACTCCAGATAAATTAATTTCTATTTGTCCAGCATGCACAAAACTATTTCCAGAAACAAAACGATTGTTAAGGAGTTGAAGCGAGAATGTCGATGGTAGGTTTCGCATCCGTAAGGCCCTAAAGTGTGTCTGGAACAATCACCATCCTAGAGCAAACACGGATATCCTCCTGCGTGATACTACAATATTGTCCACCTTTTAAATGACAACCGGATATGAACAACACACTGCCGTCATATCTGAGTCCCCAGTCAACTCTCTTGCTGTATCTGCTTTATTCGGTGAACCAGACGCGATCTTGAGTGTTCAAGTTCTCTGATAGGGGAAAACAAAATAATTGGTTGCGCTGTCTGAGCCCACTAAAGTTTGGTTAGCATTCTCGATCATTTGCTATAAAGTGAGTTGGAAACTGGTTTAAGAGATCAGAGGATGCCAAAACTACAACGCAAAGATGTGACCAATTTGAGTTTAAAAGCAATAACTGAGTACAAACCATGGGACCATCGAATCTCGCACGCAGGTGGTCGGCAAAGAGAGCTAGCACATTGTGAGACTCGACACCTTTCGATAGTAGAGCATCACTGATCTATATTTGAGCTAACGCCGACGATTGAACCACTAAATTTTATGGCGCTTCTCCAACTGTTAACGTATATGAACAAAATCGGACTTGCGATACACTTGCGCTTCCTCCGAAGGTTAAGTCGAGGTCAGTTAGCTCCACATTCCTAATGATAAATGTTTTGCTGATTGAATGGATACCGCTTGTCTGTCCAACACAGATTAAAAAGTTCATCTTCGACAGCCTCTGTCGAAAGTACTGCATGCACTTGTGAGCGAGAAGTGCGGTTATATGCCAAACTCTGAGGAAATTGACGAATGACATCAACAGTTTAATAGGTCACTGGGAATGACGCCAGTGCTCCCAGTAATCTCACTACTGTTGGGCCGGATGATAGCATTCAGAAGATCGGAAATGTGTCCAGATGAATGTGCAAATGAATACCCCTTACTAACGGCTACCTCCACGCTGACATGCACGTGACGAAAGGATACAACGTCAGTTCGAAAGTGAGCCACCATAGTTGCTAAACTTTCCACTCACTGTGAGGTTCCATTTCTTCCGATGATTCGGGAGGGAGATAGACAATACATCCAAGCAGTTGACGGTATTTGACGTGCTTCGTACAGGTGTATTCGGGGGGCTTTAGATTATCACTTCTAGTTCCCGTTGGCATGATATCATTCAAATCTCGCGGAGTAGACGGAAGGGAAAAGCTTGGTGTCCTTGGATTCTGACAAGCAGAGTTTGGTGTAAGTACTGGTGGAAGTAGGGCTGCATTATAACGCGCCACACGTTGGAGCATCTTGTAGAATAGAGTACCAGTGACAAGGCTGTACTCGATAGCCATTGGAAAAAGAAACGGTTTCAAGGTTTGCCCCATGTGTGAATTACAGTTTCTGGTTTTATTGCGACTGGTGTTGAACGACGGATCCGTTAACATTGGAATCGCGCTTGTCACTTAAATCAGAGGAACAAATAATAAAGCGTTTTATCAGCTGAAACCATCAAATCATACTCATAATTTAGTACGTGAGGCACACACCCTACCCACTGTACATCCAAAAGCCTTTTAGAAAACAAAATGCCTCAAAACTACTTCAAAAGGAGATTGAGCAATAATGATCAAGTGCCCCAAGAATTTGCGGTATGCTAACATGGTATGATTTTCTGAGAAAATTCATGGTGCACCAGTAGATACGTCACACTTCCCTTAACTTTTTAGTGGTTTATTTGACAGTGCAGTGCACATATTCAGGGTACAAGGTTGTAATTTGGACAAGTAACGTGGAACGTAAGCTCAGAAAGCAACTATGGTATTAGACTTTTGGACTTCGGTGTGCCGTAAGAGAATGGAAACTGACTGCCGTTTACAGTTTACTTCATATACTCCGCTGTTGATTGACACTATTCAGGTTGATGTTTACTTGTAACCTTAGCCTGACAACGCACGGCTTTATAATTTCAATTTTCACTAACAAACTAACCTGGTTTACAAGGAACGGTCATTGCTCGTTGGTTGAAAATACTATTCCCGTCAAAACCAAACCGGTATGAAAATATTGCAGTTCGTCAATTTCGTGCAATCTGAGTTCAATTAGAATATAAGGTAGACTGAAACTCGGGGATTGCACCTATCTGATGTGCCTCAAGAAGGGCGAGACCGGCTGTGGCCTGTCCAAGAGTTTCCAGCAACCTTATGAGTAGCGCACAACGTGTATACAATGTATCGCGATACCAACGGATATCGTGCTAACTAAAACATGAGGCAGATTGGTTCAGCACATTCAGTTGCTTAAAAACATAAACGAGGGATTCAGCTGGATTTTGGGTGAATCACTCGTCAAAACCAAACTGGCATGCAAATGAGTGTATTGCACTATTGTCATGCAATTTGGGTTCACGTAGAACATAATTTGACGGAAACTTGAGAACCGCGCCTAACTTATGCGCCTCAAAAAGGGCGAAACCGGTCGTAGGCTGTCGAAGAGTTTTCAGCAACCTTATGAGTAGTGTGTTACGTCTACAGAAACCTATTAACATTACCGGTGTTCATCAGTCCGGTCCATCCTAATCCCTTCAGCTGTCCACTGAGATGAAATTTCAGAGTGGTGAGCGTATTTAACTCTTGGATAAGACCTAGGTAATACGCATCGTACAAAGGAAAGATCCTTTATAAAAATAAGGCGGAAACAAAGGGGATAGATAAGTAAACAGACAAGGTATCCGGAACCAGGCGTTTGGAGTGGCAAGACACATCAATCTTTTATAGTTTTGTATGGTATTACGCCCCTAAACACCACCCAGCGTTGTCTACTGGCTGCTGGTGCACACATGGTGAGGTGGAGTCTGTTTGTGAACTTGCGAATTACGCCAATGGACCCTCACGCACAATACGAAACGCCGCATAAGACTTGAGCTGTACAAGTGCAACCAACCGAACACCATTCGCCTTGTGTAAACTCGAGAAAATAAGACCAGAGTGTGAACGGGAGTGGACACTTGTAAAGCCTATGCATACTCAGATGGTAGCTCATAAATATCAAATCATGCAAGGGCAGGTGGACAGCTGAAACTCACAGCGTATGCGAAACCGTCTCAAACAGGCTGAACCTGATGGCGGTGGGACGGTTCACGTACCTCAGAAGCCCAGTAAGCTCTACTGTAGGATACTCGTGAAACATCCCCAAAGTTTTCCCTCCCAGGTTGACCAAAGGACAGAGGTCTGACAAACACAGTACCCTGACCCTCAACCACATGGTTGGAACAACTGCGGCGTTTTGTCCTTAGAATATGGGCTACTCGAGTAATCTCAGGCCAAACACCGCTGTTTTTTTAGTCAGGCTTTTGAGCCAAGCCTTTGGTTAAGGACCGCAGTCGTTCTCTTGTCAATGTATGGGCACCCTGGTCGTATATTTACCCACACACAACCACGAACTTTACATATAAAAGTACCTTCATGTCACTATGTTAGTGAGGCGCCAGTTTGCATCCTGGCATATTGCTGTCAATGATGATGTGTGCGATAAATGGCTTGATAGACCGCACAACTCATAAGGTGCACTGGAGGCAACCTACCTAGTGCTAACCAAAATTGTGGTAAAGTCACCTCTAACATCGGTGTAGGTCTACCACTTCACAGTATTCAGGGTATCAAGGTGGGTCTTCCCATAAACGAATGAAAACAACATTTGAACTAAATGTTCTCTGCCTCGGATAGATTGAAGGCCAGCATTACAGCGAGCCAAACCCAGAATGTAACGTCATGACACTCTATAGTTAGTCATGGTCTGACTTGATTGAGTCCGGACCCCAAAGGTCATTGAAGTTACTTTTGGCACCACCGCTGTGTTAAGGCATTTTGATCTGTTCTGGTTCACATGGCGATGGCCACGGAAAGCTACCCCTACGAAAGTGCTAGAAGTGATATCCACATACACACACCCATCCCCGGTGCCCGTCTGACTAGTTCTAGTAGGAAGGCGCAAGTTTTCCAAACACAGCCCCATCGGATTACTTTGACGTGGTTGGAGAGGCAGTAGGTGGGTGAAAGGCTGGTAACGGTGGAGTGTCACAGCAAGTGTGAACGCTTTCACCTGCTCAGACTTAACAATTCAGTCGCGCCCAGCTTGCGTTGGTGGAAAGGTGGTAACACGCCCGCCTCGCATATCAGACGTCGGGAGTTCCAACCCTGCCACTGATAACGACATGCAGTGCTGATTAGCTCTAATAAGAACAAAACTCGAGTCCTGGGCTTCCCCCCTTTGATGTGGGCTCAGCAGAATAAATGCGGAAGGACAGGAGGAGGACCATTCAAACATGAATCATGAAAACGTGAATAAGCGACATGTTGAAAGTAAGGTGGATCAAACGAAGCTAACAGTCTGGTGAAGTACTGTTGTCTCATTGGCTGATGTGCTAAATGTGTCGTCTCTTGTGCGGAAGCTTACTTGTGGTTGCCACTTAATTAGCCCAGATGCGGTCATTGGTCGCGGTGGGGTGCAGTAGGCGTTACCTTGATTACTGGGATGGACCGGTAAACAAGAAATACCATAACAGTGCTGTTAGCGATGTTATGCAGTTACCCATATGTCGCTTGGTTTTTTGTAACCATTAAGGCAGCAGACGTCACATGATCCGTGGATGAATTAGTCCACGATCGCCAAAGGTCCACGCAAATGGTTAAATATTTCCAAACCTGAACAGAATACTTAAAGTTTGTAGGTAGTAAGGTGGTTTCAAAGCTCTATTCGCCACCTTGCCCACAAGTTAAGTCATTCTGTGCGTAAAAATCTAAGAGTGCTCCACAGCCGTTTCATTTTTTTAGACGCTAGTACAAAATATTGTCGCTGAGGGACATGTAACCACTACCCAGAAGGCCATGGGTTAGACTAGTTCCAGAGATTCTTGGTTGCGTATTGCTGATGAATCCCAGCACTCAGAACATGGTTGAACCTGTTGAAATTTTAATGTTCACATAACTGGTAAAACTATGTCACGTACTGAGGACCTTTCTGGTCCAACCAAATAGATCTCATATTAGTTTAGGTAGTCAGTTCATTTGTGAAATCTCGCGTATTTCGAATATCTAGGCAACAACTACGGAGTAAACGAGGTGGTTTTGCTAGCCAAGTTAGTCGCTCTTAAAGTTATCAAATAATTTTGTTTATAAGGACATTTATTTCTTCCAAATTATCTCAGTCGCTTAGATTTGGCTGAAGTAGTTTCATCCAACAAAAGCAAAATACAAGGCTTCGAAGACTTTATGCAAGTTCCTGCGGCTTTTGTAGGTTTTGTCCTGCTTTTAAGCTTTGTTCTATGAGCCATGACTGATTTTGGTATACTGTATAATAAGAAAAGCATGTGTAATGGCTGGGGTTTAAAGAGTTCTCTTCCGTAGCCGTATTAACTTTTCCAGCTTTAGAACTTTCAATCTGTGATGCCTTGGTGCCGTAGGATTCAGTACATGATACTGAGTGTTTGAGGTTTGCTGAAATAACAATAGTGTTATATCACGATTGAGACCACTGGCGTTGAGGAATGTTTGGGTAACTGTACCACAATAGTATCCGTGGCGTGGTGGTTTATGTGCCCCCGTAGCCCACTGAACTATGATGTGGATTGTCCGCGCGACACTCGCAGAATCTCTCATACCAATTTGGTCATTGTTTGGAGGTCTGACTGACACTCTCTTGGTCCTCCAGGTTGCGAGTTGCAAAATGTGGCAACTTCTTCCTTAGAAAGCAGTGCACTGGCATTTCCCGCCAAGCACTTCTGCTTTGTGGTCGAACTCTATAGCTAAAGGCTTCGGCTGAGGACTTTATTCGTTCTCTTGTCTAGGTTTTGGCGCCCAAACAGTATTCCTGCCCATGTACAACCATGAACTACTCAAGTACAAATAATCGCATCGGCCATTGCGTGGTATCATCAGCAGGGTCTCCTTACTTGCTACATGCAGCAGGGCGGATAAGCGAAAACACATGCTAGTAAGCCAGTGAATCGGAGCTATTGACAAACGGTGCAGGGGGCGAATCGGCCATATCAGTTCCGAGCATATCCGAACAAAAAAGCAGATGTGAACAGTGATGCTTTCTTTACATCCAGGTTTGCTTTTTAAGTGTCCCTATCAAGGTGGTACTATACTATATCTGATTCTCCATTTCTATTATTCCAAGTTTAGCCAAATGACCTCGGCAAAGGACCTCGTACGAAGCCTAATAGACAGAAGGTATAATTATGATAAATGAAAAAGAACTAAATAATCGACCAGTTTTGTAGTCCCTTCCATAGAAAACGTTCGTAATTTCATGACTAGCAAACTGTGATCATTACCTTCGAACGAATGGTCTCATATAATCCAATTTTTGTTGTTCACTGCCAAGGGGTTAGCCCACACATGACTGGCACGAAAGCTGTCACTAAGCTCCATAGATATTCCAAAACTCTTTACATCATTTAAAAGTTGCATTCCATCTACAAGTTTCTACACTCCCCTTCAGATTATCAACACTTTCTGTCCCACAACCTTTTGAAGGAAAAAATGACGGTCCGCTTGCTACTGTTATAATAGTTACCAATCCACTCTATACTTTCTAGAAAGAACCACATCATCGGAAAAACAACTCACCAATATTACTGATGTTGTGTGAGGTGTTATCCGTTTCGATATGATGCTATCAGGTGGGAAAGAAAGAACAAACTATCTGTAAATAAAAATGCTAACCTAGTCCATTTACATACTATTTAACAAACGGCGGAGAGAATTACCCTCACATGTATTGTCAGTGTCAAAAATTTAGCATACTATCGCATCCTATGGCTGATTTTCAAATGACTGTAATGTCAAACTGGAATAAATGCATGGATGAATGCCTGTTGCCTGCTTACTGTGAATAAGCTGAACAGAATGGCATCTGTGCACATTCCCAGGTATATATATAGTGATTTCAAGACTCTATGTAGTGCTTTCAAAGAAAATTTCCAAATATTGAAATAATCTCTTTGCCTAGAAAATAGTCACACTGCATCCACCCGATGAAGCCCAACCGAGATCTATCCACGCAGTGGATTGCTTTCCACAGCCGATCGCATTTCGCTTCCATACTTACTATTCTCAGCCTACAAGGTAGATTTATAACAAATAGTCATCCATTCTTTAAAAAATGTAGTTGCAAACAACAACGTTTTTTAAAACCAAATCTTTACATAAATGAGCATGTCAATCCAAGCTTCCGACATTATAAATCAAGGGAAGCCATTGTTATTTGGTAATTCCCGATAGGCTACCTGCACAAAATTAGACTAGTCACCAGTACTGGGATGCATGTAATGGGTGCTGACGGAGAGTTTGAAGGAGTGTGTTTGAAGGATGCCAGATGCAACTTCGAAGGCTGTTATAACGGCACCCGAAGATTTTGCATTCTATATGGTAAGATGCGTTCCGGTTATTATTGCCCGCGTTTGACATGACGGTGACTGGGTTACTCACGGGAGTTAAAGTAACACAAACGGACGGTAGTGCACGCATTAAGCGGGCGTGAATGTGAAACTCCAACTCATACCTCGCCCACTGCAAAATTATGCACAATCTAAATACTCAAGTATTTGAACTTCACATACAACACAGCGCAGAAGTAGCTACACTCTAGTTAAATGTGTCGAATGTACAACAGAGTAACCATGCTTTAATCTCCTAGCGTGTAGTCCACGACTGTTAAACACTTAATAACAAGTCATGCACGTGATCGATGAATCGAGAATCACCTTGTGTTGTGGCGAAGCAACTCGCCCGACAAACAGAAATAGAGCCTTGAATAGACAGTACTGGTTAAGTTCACTCCTGAATAAAATTTGACGTATAATAGAGGCCAGCCACCTGGCAAGGGACATTGGACTTGGTCATACCATAAACTCTTGAGGCTCCCTGGAATGCATCAAAACACATGACATCCACAGGGAACACGGTTCTCCAGAATCGATCATGATTATTTAACCGTCCTGATGACTAAATGGCGACCCGCTAGAGCTGGAATCGCGATGACTGTTTTCAGAACATTTCAGAAACTATGATTCCTTGTTTCAAGTCCTTTCGTGTCGATCTGACGGCCGGTATGCTAGGCAATATTGATCCGATTAAATTAAACTACTTTATTATTTACTAATAGTATAACTATCCGGCGCATCCAACAGCTAGCGAGCGTGAACCTTCTAAGGCGAAGACGCTCATGACCAAATGTCGTTCTAACAACTACGGTGATTTCGTACTCGTTTTCCGCCACAAAGTATCATACCTACAAAACTGCATTCGGAGAAAAAGAGGAACACTTCGAAATGATTATTTTTTGAGGACTTACCACATGGTCTTTCAGTTTAGCGTCATTAAACATAGAAACACTGACCAAGGTGTGATAGAGTTGGTCATTTTTAGTCGAACTGCTTTCTTCTATGTGCTTAAGCATTTCAGCTATTTCACTGATGACCACTCGAAGCCAGTGGCAAATGTTAACTACCGCCAAATGGTAGAATGCCATGCGGACAATAAATCGATGTACATGTAGGATAACCTAGAGAAACAAGAAAACGAAAAAACCGTAATAAACATTTAGAAAAAACGAAAATCTTCACTGCAATTATCAAGTTACTTAGTATTCGTATCATCAAGGCCCCTAGAAGACCAAGAAACAAACCCGGAGAGACCTTTTTTGCGGAAAGAAATATCTTCGCGTCAAAAAATGCATTTGCCCCAATATAAGTGTTGGAGACATGTCCAAACTGCAGACAAGGCTGATGGCAATCAAAAGTAGAGATATCCTTTCGGCTTCTCTTTGGACTAAAGCTCTCACCTATCCGAAAGCCTGACATGAATAATCACTAAAATATTATCTTTGTGGAATCTACTGTTCATACGGATGCTGAACATTATTCGACAACCCACGACCGGTTTTGCTCTTCTTGGAACTCATTAAGTAGGCGCAGTCCCTGTGTTTCCGCCAACCCTATGTTCTACCTGAACACCAAATTATACGCAGCTTTAGGGTGCACTCATCTGGAGATTACGCTTTTGTTACCGGGAAACTAATTTGAATCCTCCGTTGAAGATGTCATGAACGGGGAATTCGTTGATCCCAAACAACTCAACTAGGAGTATTTTGCCTGTAATGTTATTCCTTCACAGTTTTAACTTCATAAAGATTGTCCAGGGGTACAAACTTCATCATATTTCTCTGTTAAAGTACACGGCACAGGTACTGGTAATAAACAGAAACACCGAAAGACTTTTCCTTGTGCTGAGAGCACAAATAATCATTTTGCCATTGTTTGGACTTCCGAAAAAAGCGAATATTTTTAGCATTACAAAATTCTGCTGGAAATGTTTCACTCCAGAAATGTTATGTTAAGCCACGATGAAAATTGCCGTGCACCTTTGAGCGTAAGTTTCATCCTTCGTTTTCAATGAACTTAACAAATGAAAAGTACAGTCTAACTCACTAGGATTCAACTAGGATTCCCAAGCAGACTACACGAAAGGCATTTCCTTTTTGGGTTAGTTGATTAATCTCGTTCAGCCTCGGTGCTCTAGCACTCTAATCATGGTTACACTGTACCAAATGACGGAGTGGCGGTTTGTTCACATTTTCTGCCCAAAAAACGCGTCATCTTTGGACCAAATGATGCACAGTACGCGCATTTGCAAGGTTACTGACAGATTTTAACCGTTAAATAGCGCATCTGAGAAAGATAATGAATTGGAGCTAAAAAAAACCCAGCTCGGAGCAACTTTTGTGTGTGAGATCTACAGCCATCGAGACTCATTTAACCGAAATAGAGGATAGTGTTCACATTGTTGATAAAAGTCATATGCTGTATTTCCCCAATACTACAAAAGAGTTCTGTGGTGCAAATTCCTAAATGATGGTATTACTACAATGTGAGAAGCGACCACGAAAAATGGCTAAAAGCCTGATTGTCTGTCGACAAAATGGGGCTGACTATTTGTTCCCTTTTTTGAGGATAGAACAAAATTTGCTTCGATAAACCAGCTGTTAAGCAGTCTTTTGTTCAGCGCGCTAAAAACTTGTGGGCCATATATGAGATGATACTTTTTTGAGGAATAGTCACTCCCAGTGGAGAGAACATCTGGAGGGAGCCAACAATAGTGTCACTTGTAAACTAATATGTGTGATGCAGTCCCAATTTTTTTGAAACTATTACCTTGTGGGAGATTAAGAAATATTCTAAGTGCCATTTTCTAATTTCGAAGAGTATTGTAACTGCAGTAAAGCCTTCAGCTGAGGTTTGTAACTTCCAATATATCTCTGGAATGCAAGTGGAGTGCAATGCTAAGAGTTCAGTGTGGGAATGAAAAAGTCTTTTTCATTGTTTCAGCACAGTGTGATCCCACTCTGCAATATAATCCGCAACAGGAACTGAAAATTTTCAAATCATCGGTAGTTACATCCGGTGCGATTCACAGCTACCTAGGACACAGTAGGAATGCCAGCGATACCATCCGCTTAACCGCACCGGTTCATAGTGCTGGTCTTTCTCTCCGTTATCATGATTATCATACACTTAGTGAGACACCCGGCCACTGACATTTCCAAGGTGCATACATCACCACATGCTACTGATGTCAGAAAATCTCTGCAAATGATCTTGCTCTGTTTGTGGGCTCACAGTTACATATAATATTCCTGTACTTCCTAATTATTATTATTTTGATACTGAAGCGTTTATAGCGCAGTACTTTTTCCCAGGGTTGCAAACTTAAAATAACTTTGAGGTGTTACTCGGAGTATCTTTTTATGGCAGTTTGGGAGTCTTTAAGAGATCTAAACAAGGTACTTGTTCAAAATCATGTAATTAGACCAAAGCTTCGTGTTGTTTGGCTCGTTCCATCCTAATTTAATGATGGGATGCCCACCCGTTTGTCATTACCTGTCAACATGCCACCACTGGTCAGAGAATCGAATAACTTACCAAAGTTTCCAATAGGTGAATTCGTGTTAACTTGATCTGAGAGATGTGGTTTTGTTTTTTGAATGTAAAATGATACTATTTATTGAAAATGCTATAATTTTAAAGGAGGAAAATGTCAATAATTCTCTGGAATGATGTGGCGAAGTGACAAGGCTTACAAGGGATTGTAAAGTGTGACTATTGGAGCCGAGCACAAGTGCACTTAGAAATCACTGCAAATGACTGGATCTTGCCACGTTGTGGAGGTTTTTGCACCTCCTTAGGGAGTGTACGTGTGACACTCAAAGAGTCTGTCATACTGGGTTTGTCATTGGGTAGAAGTCTATTTAACAGTTTCCTGGTCCTCCTTAAAATATAGGCTGCTCTGACGGTATTAAGCCAACTACCGCTGGCTGGCGGTTACACTTTTGAACAATTGTCTTTGGTTAAGGTCACTAATAGTCCTCCTGTCTAGGTCCCGGCGCTCTGGCAGTGTCGTTGCCTACCTGCAGCCATGAACTGTACACTTACAAATAATTTCACGCCGCGTAGGCTGTCGCGTGGTGCCATCAGCCAAGTCGCCTTACTTGTGGCATATAGCAGTTCGGGTAAATGAAGCAGGCTCCTTCGGATGCCAACCTCCAACACAAATAGACACAGGTGGCTTGGGTCAGTTAGTTATGTTCGCTAGCTCTGAAACACCACCCGTGTTCTCTGTCGCTGCTGATTACGCTTTTCACCTCGCCTGGTCAGTGCGAATTTCTCGGACCTTGAGGTGAAGCAAACTTATCAAAACCACCCACTGAAGTCCCTTTCGTCCAACATCCTCTGATTTCGACTCCTACTGGAAAGTACTGCCCACAAACCCGCATAATGCAGGGCGCTTGGCTTATGAGAAGCTGAAAACAAATAGATCTCAGAAGTGGATCTCGAGAAAAACTCTGAAAGTGCTCGGAACTGAGATAGGTATTTTGCAAGACCTAGAGTGCAATAAAACTTGACAAATTGTCAGGCTTCATTTGAAAACAAGCATCTGCGCGGATGGAGAAGTTTTGTGGGTCCAAAAAGCTTAGAAGATGAAGGAAGCCAAAAGTTTCGGATTGTGCTAGATAACAGGTCAAAAGAGGCTCCTAGAGAACGAAAAAATTACTTATGAAAACGGATCGTCTATCTCTAGCAAGAAATACGCCTAAATCGTTAGGCTGACCACGTTCAGCTGGCCACCTGCTGTTTTTTCAACCGGATTCACGACCCCCAAAGCAGAGCTGAACAGTGGACTTGTGACCTCCGAAGGCTTTCAAAATAAGCAAATGTCTTTTCTCCCCCAAACGTCACTGTGCTACTAGTCATGACACACACACCCGTTCTCTTCACCGAAGGGTGGGGGGTGGGGTAATGCCCTGATTCGGTGCTTGTCTAACATATCCGCTTCTATCTGGAAGGAAGCGACCGTCCTAGCTAACTGGAATGAGTCGACAGACGTGTCTGTTTTCAAAAGGGTGCTTCCAGTGTGGCAATAACCGAGGAATTATCTCGATCCCGGTTGTAAACACTCGCTTTGCATCACTTATTTGACCCCGTCCTAGGAGGACGCGTGAAGATCGGACAAGGGAACAGTAAGCCGAACTCCGGTCGAGAGGGGCTGTGTGGACCACATATCCACACTGCGTCAAATATAGTAGCATCGGCATGGATATGGGCGTCCTACAATCGTGATGTTTCTTGACTTCAAGACTGCCATCGATTCAATCGATCTGTTCGTTTTTTTTGCCAAATTGTCTAACTATAAGCAGGATGTTAGCATGCCACCTTGGATATATGGAATGCACACTGCTGAAGAATCGCAGTAGGGACGCAGCGCACCTACATTCGTTCTTAACTAATCAGCGCATTTCGATTTTGCGTAAAACATAAAACCACAAGTTCTCAGAGTGAGTCCATATTCTGTGACACCTTCGCTAAACCGGCTTGCCGGAGTAGATTGCACAATACATGTGAATGATTATGAGCATTGTGTAATTATGCGATTAATTTCGTTGTGAGAAGACAAATTCAGTATTCTTATATTTTCTAAAAATTTGTAGCTCACCCGAGTTTCATATCTACTTAGTTAATGCTTTACTAGAAAAACCTGACAAGAATTGCATTTCGTCAACACTGTCACTACACGAGAACTATGCTTTCTTTGGAAGTCGAGTTGTTTAATAATGGCCCAAGTCTTACGACTTATAACTTATAATGTGAGCAAACACAAATTCCACGAATGCAAACGAATGTAGAAGGAATTCAAACAAGTGTTGCTTTTGAGACACTCCACTGAACACTGAGCCTTATTCCAAACAAATCAAATGATATTCAATAGAGATTTCATGCTGTCAGTGAGGCTAATATATGCTGAAAAGCCGAGAAGCACTGTACAGCTGTATCATCCCTGTTGGGAATCACCAACAGTTTGCAACTCACGAGACTCGAACCTGCAACCGTCCTGGCACTAATTGAAAATTTAACCGTTCGACCAGAAGTGGCTGATCAGCAATGCGATCAGCTCTAGTTTAGGACAGCGCCACTCATCTTTCAATAACGGAAACCACATCACCTGGTCACATACTGACTGACTCCTCAAATGAAAACTTCTCAGAAAGAAATTTCATATATCCAGTTAAACTATCATTCCGCTGAGCTGCTTATGGTTTAATGGAATCGATGAAATCGAATAAGAATTGCTTCAATTTTATGGAATAAAACTCACAAAGGATACTACAATTCACTTCAAAGGCACCGCTTACGGGTAATAAATCTTTCTCCTTCGTCCGTAACATGAACGAACACACTTGACCTCAACTTTCGTTTCAGCATGTTCGTAAAATCCCGCTTTGTTCAGGATAGACATCTGTTCAAGTTTAACAATTTGCCATCCATCGATTTTGGTAATAAACTACCCAAGAGGTGAGCGGCCAGTTTCACATCATCCCATGACTGTTCGAACGAACTTCCGTTTTACTATTTATGGCGAGGACTTCCATGACTTACAAATGAAATTTGTGTTTACAAACGGCCGGTTGACCAGTTGTATAAACATTCCTTGAATGCATAAAAGTCGATGATGATATATTACTAATCGATATACGACAACCCATAGTTCCAGCAGAACGAACACGTACGAATACATTCGCAAACGTGACGAGCGATAACGTATACTCGGAAAAATGTCGAAACAGCGTACCTTAGTCCCACAAAACCGTCGGTACTGATAGGAAAACGGTGGTGACGTCCCAAAACGTATGTGATCGGAAAATATCGATCAACAGTACTAGTACATTACACTCGATATGACTGACACTGCAAAGGAACCTGAAGTACTCAAAACAAGGTATGCGGGGAAATTCGGTGGATAAGTTTCGCTTTTTAAGCACTGGCTGCCAAGACGACTATTCTGTTTACGATAAAGGTCACGACAGCCTGAATGAACCAAATCGTTCATAATACTTTCCAGTACTATAAGTTACCAACTCTACATTGATCCACAGGTATACAATATTTTCCAGTCGTAGCAAAGATGAGATACAATCGCGAGGGTAGGGGTTTTCCTAGGTGCTTTCTGTTAAAAATGGCATACGAATTATTAAGCAGCGCTAGGTCTTGTGGCCCCAGATTGTCCTATGCTGCACTACAGTGAAGAAATTGTTAGCTTTCCAGATATACTGGATAAATTGCTGGTCACCGTTCAAGACGAAAATGGGTGTAGGACATTACCAAATTAGACGGATCTGTCAGCAGTAGTCCTGGTATTCGATTAAGTGGGTTTTTTAGAACGCTAAGAGTTGGTTCCAAATAACCTCTAAATCTTCTCACAAAGTTCAGCGCCGACTAGCTGCCCAGTCTAAACCACAACATCAGAGAGATTCTTGTCTCTTGTGAGTTCAACGGAGTGAAAATGTTGCCAGTACATTCAGAAACATAGGTGTGACGAGATTCCCTCCAAAGTACTGATTAGGGAAAGTCGGTTGTGACGAAACCTGCTTAACGGGTCGACGTCCCTCCATCGAAGGTGAGACAGACAAATGAATTAAAGATTAATAAGGTAATTGTGTATCGTTCATTGCTGTAGGAGTAAGGTGAGAATTGAGAGCAAAACTGATTGATTTTTGTATTTGTATTACACAACACTGGTCCTCTGTAATAATCAGTGTTGTACCAGTTTAAATAACGATTTCATTATGCTTTCCACATTCAAGCTCGGATATCGGCACATCACGCGAGCTATTCGACTAGCTTACTAAGATTGCCATAAAGTTGACGTCTTGGCAATGTTGTGGTATATAGGTAGCTCGGGTGCGCTGCTTGGTTGTTGGTCTGTTCGCCGAGCTTGGCAGTTGGATTGCAAACGTTTCATCACCAATCGAGGTGACATCGTCAGTGCGGGATTGAGTGGGTTGACTCACTCAACCCCGCACTGACGTCTCTTAACAAGATATCAATGGCTGTTGATAAAATGGAACCATTGAATGTAAATTTTAACTTCCATCATAAAGGGAATAGATTGAAAGGCTTCAAACTAAGGGGCTTGCACAAAACTAGGCTAAAATGTGCATAAAACGGCATTTTCCTCCATTTTTCTTGGAAATGGTGCTTACAGACCTGTAAAGAACTGCATTAGACAAGTAGAATAGAAGCGGCAAAGAAAAGCACGCACAGCATATAACTACAAGTGGCAGGATAAGGGCGATGGTAAAGTTGAGCGAAATAGACACGTTGGAACCGTAAGGACCGTATTACGTTTACTTATAGAACTTCGGAGCTCTTCGGGCGGGGAGCCTGCGGAAAAGCTACCACAAGGAACGTAACATCCCATCATTTTAATCCGCTTCGTGTAGACATTATGGCAGGGCACATGGTAATCAAAAGGATTCTCCGGCTGGCCAGATGGAAATCTTCTCCCGATGACACTAGGCGCTTACCGCTGCTTGTCAATTTTAGATTTGGGAGACACGGACACCGTGCTCATTCTTGGCGTAACCATTACGGGTCGGATAGCACTGGCTTCTGAAATTTTTGAAGCTGACCAGCACTTTCACAGGGGATAATCGCTTCAAAGTAGGTGAGTAAAGTAGGCAGCTTTTTTAATTTAAATAGCGGACCGCTCACCGGACCACGCAGTTTTTTCCAGGCTTCAATGCAGCCCACCCAATGGCGTCTAGACTGAATGGGGTTTCTCCGCCGAACGCAATTCGTTAACTTCAATATAGACAGGCATGATGGTACAACAGGAAGAGGCTTATCAACGGTGATTCATCTTGTAGAACACCAACAAACTGCTACATTTGATTTACATCTGTGTAAGCAGCAAACGAAGGTGCCTATTAACCCTGTATGTCGCTGACTAGCCTCGATTTCCTCATAGGATGAGAATATCCTATTGCTTTTCAAGCACAAGGTCCCAGATGGGTATTAGACCTGATGACATTGAGGTCTTCAGTTCCCCGAAGAATTATTGGGTCAGCTAGTCTGTTCACCATGACTCTTTTTGGGCAGAACTGTTTGATCTAATGCATGGCAATGCATTATTTCTGAACGTCATTACTGATACTACTAATATGTTCACACAAGCTCCCTTTGGGCGGAGTGACTGCCATGCTTCCCCTGGATCCGCAGACTTCTGAGACAAAATAACCCCAAATGTGCTGAAGCTTCATGATTACCTGAACAAGACTATGGTTTCGTATCATACAAAGTGTTTAACCGAAATATGTCTCGGTTGCAACTCCGCTAAAAACAACAGGTGTGCCTGAAAAATTTCTCCACAGCCTCCGACCGTAGTGTTCAGGAAGCCCACCTCAGCAAACTGCAAACTTGTGTGCGATTTAGGAACACAGATGAGAATCTGCCACTATTACCATTTATGGCGAGTATGGCCCGATAAGAATGCAAAAGGGCATGAAATTAGTTTGACAGAAGATAAGGTCTAAAACTAGCAAGCAGTACAGTAAAGTGCAATCAAAAGTGGCACTATAAAGAGCTTTGGGAAAACGAAAAGACTTGAGAGAGCCCTAGTAATCGTGAGTTACGAAAATTTTGAAGCCATCTTACTGTATTTTAGAACGGTATATCAAGCAGACCAAGGAATTTAGTAAAAACAATTGAGGTGATTGTACCCGACGAGAATGAATTCACATTTAAGACTGATGAGATCTACCTATAACTGCAACTGTAACCATGGCTGCAGGCTCTGACGGCAGTCATCTGACAATTCTGCGTCCATTAGCAGATATAACTGCTCCATTCTTAGCTCTGTTTCATAGGATACTCACCAAGGGAGACAACCAGAAGACCGAAAAATTGCAGCCATAAAGCCGCCACATGAAAATCTGGACTTAGAAACCGTTTTAAGCTGCAGGACGGTCAGGTCAACATCTGGGGATCTGCAGGTACTTGAGAAAAGAGTATAGGATACAGACAAAGTAACGGCCGACTTAACCATCCATTATTTGATCCCAACCCAACAGCGTGGATTCGTTCACAAACGTTCGTCCTTCTGTAGAATCCTCTGATCTTTCGAAATAATCCCTAGACTAGACAGGGGAGAAGTTGGATTGTGCTACCTGGATTCGCGAAAAGAATTTTGTGAAGCCAATCTCAGAGACTTGCCAAGTTGGAGACTTTTGCGCATTCACATCAGGCGCAAGCACAGCCAAAGCATGACTAAGCAGTGTTACTCCAAAGTGATATACTACGTTTCAACAAGCATGGCTGCCCAGGAATGTGCCATTTTCCGAGTGTTCCACTGGCTTCCTTTCTTTTATGTGTGTGTTCCGTCTGTCACACACTCAGAGAGGAAAATTTTGAACCCCATCCTGTGATGACAAGAAGTCAATGTATGACTGGCTCCCCTGCTCTTGAGGGTAATACTCCTGACCTATAATTTAAAGAAACCTGAGTGTCATGGTTTCTACACAAGGTTCATAATATCTCACATATTCACTCCACACAGCGAAATCAGTAGTAAGTATCTAACTATGTGGCACAATGGAACCGGCAATTAGAGTAAAGTTCTAGTGGTCTTCCCTTGGTATGATGCGGCTCGTAAACCTACTGAAGACCTCATAAGTAGCACCACATCAAGGAAGATACCTGGATCTCTTGGATGTCGTTCCAAATTGAATACATTTAGTAGAGAAGTATTGTATGCAGCAGATTTATTTTTTTCATTTGTTAACGAAACCTTAGATTCTGAGTGTTTATCAGCTGATTTTTGGTATTATTCATATCGAGGTATCCTCGGTATTCCACCTCTTTGACGTCACTAAGCCCTTTGTACAGAAAACTTGATAATGTGTACGATGATGGTTCTACTGACGGTGTGTTTAGTCTCAGGCCAACCATGCTGCCGTTGCTATGCAATGTAATGTCTCAGCGTGAACCAGAGGTTGTTGATGAACAAACAGCACTTGAGTTGAAGAGCGAATGCAACTCGTTTCATAGTATCCTATCCCCTAAAAGTTTTAGCACAAGTCATTTCAAAAGGAATAAACACAAACAACAACCCGCCGTCCACATTTTGGCCTACAGAAGGTGGTCGCCCAGATCTTTGCGGTAATTCGTCAGACCAGTCGAGCCTTGCTAGACATCGCTTGTAAAACCTGCTTGTTCTCTCGCAAAACCAAACTGATTTGCAAATGAGTGTATTTCTTGTAAACAGTCCAATTTGGGTTCAAGTAGAAAATAAGGTTGACGGAAACTTGGGGACTGCGCCTGCCTGATGAACCCCAAAAAGGGCGAAACCGGTCGTGGGCTGTCGAAGAACTTTCAGCAACCCTATGTGTAGTACATTGCGTAAAACTAATATGTTTCAGTTACCAAAACATGGAAGCAGCTTTACTCGGTCAGCTGATAGTTCACATAAATTGTACTGCTCATATTCACGGTTGTTTCGAGCAACACGGTACACAATACGTTTGTCAGATTGATGTTTAATCTTAAAGCAGTTTTATAGTCTCACTGACTGCTAATGTAAATTCACGTGGCGTTTTTGGTAAAATAATGTGGCAACAGCTGGCATGCTCACGCGCCCCATTTTACAAATGAGAAAAATTTCTATATTCAATAAAAGTGAATACTATTATGCATGCAAACTTGGATTGCGTTTTGAAACCAGAGTTGGAGAAATTCCTGTTCATGTCTGGTTCTTGGATTCTTCGCCAAAGTCTAGCTTGACCTCGCTACCCAATTATGATCCTGTGGGCACACCAAAGCGAGTCTATCATATGCCTTGCAAACCGGCATACTGTTCCATTACATTATTTGCTTACAAATGCATGAATAATTCATCATTATTGTACTCCAAAAAACTTCAACTGGACCTTAACCTCGAAAGGTTGCATAATGGCTCGTTCAGCAATTTCTTTTATTTAGGGAAAAGTGCGTGCTCACATCTCGTATCCACACGTAAGCCGGTGAATCATTCTTTGGGTGACTGGAAACGAACTTTAGTGAGGAAATTGGCTGATCTCCACTGAATGTTCACTGCAGTCTTGTCAAGAAATATGCACTTTTAAATTATGGTCGTCCGGGAATTAATCCAATACTTCATCAGACATTTAACCCCAGATTACCATGGCATTTTTCGTCACGTCACCCAGGTTCAATTCCCACAAACCTGTAAGTGAAGATGGTTGCAGTTACTCGAGACGGTCGTGACACAACCACGCTACTATGTAGTGCAATACCCGGGGAGAAAAGTTCACGTAGTCTTGCATGGTTAGGGATGAAACTAATTTGGCTAGTGATCCGTCTGTACCTCAATATTTCGAAGGTGCGGTGCCAACGGATCGCATCAGTTGGCAAAAAACGCAAAACAACCGTAACCTGGGTTCGAAGGACGGATCAGGGCATAATTTGTTAACGTTCAGCAATTTAAGGGCAGATATACACTGACGTGTCAAGCGTCAGGCTGGCAAAAAGCTCAAGCAAGAAATAATATCAAAGTTGTTTCACATTCCCTCCCAGCACGCAGAACAAATTCGTGCGCAAACCAATGGTTGTTTAGCCTGGGTCCATTCATGGAGGGGACAGTAAACTTAAACACCGTATTTGGCAAGAAAATAACTTTGTTGTATTCATGCTAGATAGTAATTACGACACATTTTATGGAGGCTTACATAAAATCTCGAAACCAAGATTTCAGTATTCCTTTCCACGGGTTCCAGAAGGTGGATTTGAAGAACTTGTTGTCTGAAGTCAAGCTGGCAGAGCTTCAAATGATTGCGCAATTACTTTCTGTCACTTTTCAGATTAGTTCTGCCATTGAGGTTGTTGCGGAAAATGTGGTGAGCGCTGCTGCTCCTGTTGTTGCTGTTGATGGGTCATTAGTGATTCTGCGGTTGTGTTCGTTGTATGACCTCACCGTTTGTACTTATCCCTAGCGTAAAGTTAGTGCCTGACATATATAATACTGAAACCTTTTGGTTTACTGACGACTTTTGCTTCATTGGAGTAAATGAAAACGCGGAAAAGACATGAAGGTGAATTGGTCAAGTCATTAAAATTAGTCATTACATCAAACTGGTCAATTCTATGCCAAGGTCACTTGTGAGCGGACCACTTTGAACGGTCGGTACACGTAGATGCATCAATCTGCCAGGATTCTTAGAGTAATGTTAACAATCACAACACTAATATGTCAGCTGTGGCACGTCGGAGAACATATGATCACCTATGTAGCAACAACGATAATGGCCTTCTCTTGGTAGACAAATTAAGCATGACGAACAATGGGTAGCAAGAGACCCAAACTGATACCAGCAGGATTTTCAGTAATCTCGCCTAAATCCTGAAGCGGCTGCTAAAATAGCTAGATTTTACCCGGTATATTTGGCCCATATTGCTGCCCACCTTTATGAGCATTCCTTGAAACATGATACTGAAATATTTTTCTCAGGGGTAATCGGTTTTCTTTCGAAATTCCAGCAACACGTTTGACTTCACCCATGAAAGAAGAATTTTCGACGCGTCTCAAGTAGCTTCCAATAAATTAACCAATAAACCGCACAGAATTGACTTTAACAAGATCATTAAAATATTCTTTACTCCATGAAGTAATACGAAGACAAATCTATTTCCTTTCTGATCACAAAAAACATCCATGATCTTGAGATTCCATCTCAAATTAATACCAACCTAGCTTATCATCTTTTTTCTACACGTTTTCTACACTGCTGATAATCCCCAATAAGAATAAAACAGCTGTGCAGTGCTTCGCTGCTTTTCAGGACAAAATCTTCAGTGAAGCATTTCCAGATCTCCTCGGCTTGCCAATCGCAGAAAGCCTGATAATTTCGCTGGCACGCCAATCTGTATCACAACAAGAAAGATCATATTTATACGCTACGAAAACATCCACTGATAACCAAGCATTTTTCGGAATTCCAAAACATCACACAACAAAAAATCCCAGTTCAGTTAGGTTTCTGGACAAAACTAGATAAACACGTGTCGCAATTTGCACAAAACAATAAACTCCAATCGATTATATCGTACCTTGTGGTATTTGAAGATGAAGTAGGTTTGCCATAGTAGCCAAACTAGACGCAACAAATGCTGTGGGATCCACAATTTGCTGTGGCAGTATGGCATCTCCAACTCCCACGCCGAAGACAAATTGAATCCTTCATGGATCATAACTCCCAAGCCAAAACCTGAGCAGTAGATTAACGGGGGCAAAACTGAGCATCAGCGTCGGAAGTCTGTACAATTCTAGACAAAGTGGTCTCAAAATCAATGTGAACGTAGAAGTTGGCAATATTATAAATTTTCGCAAGTAAACATCACATTTTGGAGCTGATAATCCTCTGGTGGGATAACTTAATGAAACGGTAGTTTGTGATCGAATAACGAAGCTCAGCTATTCAACACATTTTGCCCATAACACTGCCCGTGCTTGGTTGGTAGTTTCTTGTGGTACATGAAGGATTGCGGGGTTGGCGTTCACTTTCAGCCATGTGGATTAAATTTCACCATTGCTCTACATAGCATAACTAGCCGATGATCAAAATTCACACGAGTTATAAGTTAGTTTCCATCATCTAGTTAGCCGTCTTCACAAGGATCTAAAAAAATCCCCCGGCTTCCCCCGAAGAGACCACTTAAGAGACCTGACTAACTGTGGTCTCTTTCGAAAGGTTCGCAACTTTTAAAAGCTGTTTCAAAATACCGACCAAAATCGTCCACATATGACAAGCGGTCTTTTCTGCGGCGAATCTCTCCAACACGGGGTGAGAGTACAATTACAAAGACAAACCGATTATCTAAACAATTGTTACACTAGAAGGTGCTACTCAAAGTGCGGAATTGTGCACACATTCTCAAGGACCCAGGACTGAGGCTAAGTAGCAACCTGCCGATTGCAGCAAGGCCTGCTGAAACCCAGGCGAATGTTAGCGTGCGATCACCGATTAGCATGACAACTGCGTACAGACTTTGATACCCAGACAGGGCTCGGTTGTCTCGTTCACGTCAGACGGATGACATGACACAAGCGACAAGATCGATCGTCTACCATACCATCGAAATAAAGTGGCGCGCCATAAGTCGCAGTAACTAAAGCACATATATTGAAACGAGCCCTGCCCCGGCGTCGCGCAGCCAAGGTGAACCCGGCATTTTTAGGTACGGGGTAGCTGATCCTGGATCACGGTGCCGTATGGCAGTCGTGCCCTGAAGAGATGACACAGGCAGCATATCTCTACGGCTGAACTTTTTTCGTGTGAGATTTCACACAAGGGAGGTTAGAAATTCGTAAGAAGTATACGCTATACTACCTATCAATATATCGACCAAAAATATGCAATATTATATCATGCGGAAACGCTGAATAGGAAAGTGTGCTAATCTGCATTCATTGCAGCGATTGCAGTGGGACAATCTGGAATGCTGACGGATTACCTACGGTAATTTCTGACCCCATAGATACATCTTTAAATCTGCTAATCGAAGGCAAGACTAAAGCAATGTTATTCAAAAGATTTCGAAAAAAGATGTATAGTTGTTTTGGGCGTATTATTGTGTCCTAGCAGAACTCTGAGTATATGCATCACTAAGATCATGCAAATACGATCATAATGTACCATAGCAGTGAACTATCCATTTTACAACGGGTTTCGGGAGTGTTTTATGAGAGGCTTATTACTGCGCTTCTTAGCAGCTGGCCATCTCCTGGGCAACCGAGGACTCAAGAACGAGCTGAGTTCTCATCATGAGTGTCGGTCTATAGGTGAGGCCAAACCTCTAACAACACAACCCAAAACATAGCTAACTATCTACTAACTATATTTTAGCTAACTCATACTGAGTAATCATGTCTTGGTTTCCTATCTGTAATTGTGTGCGAAACGCTAATAAGGACGCTTTTTAACTTTTTTCTATTCAATCTAAGAAATTAAAAGTTGCAAGGAAACTGTGTTAACTTTACGACATGTATTGGGTGGGTGCACACAAAGCTCATAGAATCATGCTTCATCTTGGGAATTACGCGACCTTGATTGGGCCACTCCACTGATCCAAGCGACAATTGTAGTTCAGCAGTATTTGGAATGCGCAGTGTGTCGCACTTCCCGATTGCAGTGTGCTCGTCCTGTCCAGCAAAATCACAGAAACTTTTCCGTTGGCAGCTCACGACACTCATTGCATGGAAGCGACGGCCTTCAGCAATTCCGATCCTGCGCATATAAATACTTCTCCAAAATTGATAGTGGATGGATACTTTGTTGTGCCCCAACAAAAAACCACACTGACCCTAGTGTCAAAATGGTTTAAATTTAGGCTTTAAAGTTATAACCCAAAGAAGTCACCTTATCGTATGGGTCGATCCTCAGCGCTGCAAAGATGCTGCACAGAGCTCAGTTCCTTAAGTTTCAACTGTGTCAGGAAGGTTAACGGAGAGCCACCTAGAGCTGAGATCTTACTTTTCTCTGCGATAGGAGAAGCAACAATGAGGGGCAGCCTTCAAGAAACCGGCATGTCTATAGTTATAGGGGCAGCAACGCAGACTTCCTCTGACGAAGGCTAGAAAACCTCCACCCTGAAAACCGCACTTTCGGATCGAATAACAATGGTTGCCGGCAAATTGCCCAATATAGTCAGAAAATGAGAAAACCTAGCCATGCGCCCAATAGGGCTCCATACATATTTGCTGTGCTTAGCAGCACCAAGAATTAGGTATCTATGCCATACTCTCTGCGCTCTGGAGCCAGTCAAGTATCCTGCAGCCAAGTGGGTCAGACCACAGTGGCATTCATTCCAGGAAGGGTCCCCCAAGAAGATCCTAACAACCGTTGTGTCCCGACTTATAATTTTGATTCAGCGGGTATGGAAAGAGTCCCAGAAAAAAAATCCTACATTCCCCTGCAGCCTTGTGAGTCAGATTTTGAGTTAAAAGCTTAAGGTGGGGTACATCAACCAAAACCTCTCCTTCGGTCTTGGTATCCAGGTATTATCATTCACCCTACAAGTCTTCGTTCATCGCCCTCCACCAGGCAACAGGTGGCTCTTACCCATCGATGACTTTCATCTCTCCGATGCACGTAATCAAGCTCCCAGTACGGTCGTATCTGGTACAAACCGGATTTCTTACAATTTGCTCTTCGGATGTCCAGTAATCCTGATATAATGGCTCGTGATATTTGCGACGCGGGATTTTCGCTTAGTCCTAGGTCGGGATGCGTCTCACTGAACAGGAAAGAGTCACCTTTGAACTATTAGGCTGACTGATTCAATCAAGATTAATGCATCTTAACGTGGTAAACGGTGCTTGTTTGTTTTGCCAGCTCCTGCAGACGGCAGTTCTGAGGCTGAGAAAGGGAGCTTCTATCGAGATGTCACGTTTAATCCGTCCAGGTGATATGAATGCTCAGGTTGGCCGAATAAGTCTTGAGGAATCCCATTTTAGCGGTCGATTCGGGGTTGGCGCTCACCACATGGATAATGAGGAATGCCTCTTTGAGTTACGTCCTAAGCATCACTTGCTTCCAGCTTCAGTACAGTCGTTCACGCTGTGTTACAACTGCAAATGATCCCTGGGCTCGACTCAACCATGTGACAATCAGCCACTACCGGGAAGCTTCGATACAACATTGTCGTTCAGTCTGGAGTGCACCACATAACTCAGATCGCGACATTGTGCTGGACGCATATCTATTCGCTTTCTTCATGGAACAAGACGTTCGATGCAAAACCATTCAGCTCATCACTTACAAAGCGTCTCGGTAGCTCAACAATATCAAATTAAGTTGGCTGAGAAGCTTCCAGAACTCGACGGGCACAATTGTAGTAATCGGTATTTGGTTGACGAGTGGACAAAGGTGACAAGAGTCATACTCACATTGCACACTGCAATGAAAACTATATCTCGTCTTGACCAGCAGCTCTGATTAAAATTACGAAAACCATGCTAGAAGCAAACAACTATGAAGGCGAGCGCAGGTCCCTCAAACGCCACATGATAAGAAGCTGCCCAAGGTTTGATTGAAGGCACTGGTCTATTGCAAAAGGTATATGTAAGGCTTTTGCAACTGGAAACAATTGTATACCGTTTCACATAATCCAGGAACATGAGAAGGAGATGATGTGGTATAAGGCTTCAGTAACATAAGCGTAACAATAATATAATGACACAATTATCCAACAGTATAAGAAATAATACTCACCTACAGCACCTAAGCGCATGTATAGATTCATTCCCTCCTTGTGCCATGATAACTTTGGGGGATATTTACTCGCTGTCTTTTCACGATTCCACTGAAATAATCTAAAGCGGTTGTTTAATTTCCTTGGTTCCGCACAGTGGTTTTCTTGATAATTCGCATTATGGTACTCATTCTGAAGTTATGGAAGCAGATGCTTGAAAGTGTGAGATTAAAAAAGAACGTATGGTGGAAAAGCAGCAAGCAATAATATGTCAGATGGAAGACGGTGGTGCAAGAAATAGAAGACGTTCTTACAAATAGGCATGTGAATCACTTCCAAAGCGTAACTGCATAGAATACAACTGGCAAATGAAAGTTACTTTGACTTTCTAATTGTACCCGCAAATGTCTTTCTAAACATTTCTGAAAGGTAAAGCTGAAAAACCAAGGGGAGGTTGCATAGTCCCCCGCTTATGCTGACTCAGTAGCATGAAACCAATGGGTCAATTTCCACCAAAGTCATCCGTCTTAAAGTCTATTCATCTGTAAAGCCATATTGTTTGTAGAAGTTTCGCCATTCTGAGCCACGCCTTCAACACTCAGTTTTCTTTTTTACCATGTCCCTAGTGCTTGTACCCTTCCCAATAGCGGGTTTCCCCGAATCCCACCAAATGTTTGTCTTAAAACTCTTCGGATCTTTATGGCAGACGCACTCCGTAGTGAGTGGGGTGCTACTGTAGTCTTTCACCCATAGTTCTATATATCCTTCTCCTAGTTATTCATGAGTTTCGCCTCGATTTCTCTTTACAATAACATTAGGCAATATGGTTTGTTCAATTCCTCTGCAATATTGGTCCACGGGCTCTCAGTTCTGATATCAGCCTCAAAAAGGTATGCCCTTAGCGCGACTGGTTTTCGTTTGAAATAGAGGCACGCGCATGTTTATGCAACCCGTCTTTTGTCCTGATTCACGAACTGGGTTCTTGAGACCCCAATGTTACAAATATCTGCAGTCCGGACCAGTCATGCCCACTCGACATGTACTAACTGTCTTAGGACAAACAGGTGGGGTGGGGGTTGTTTGTGAGTTTCAGTTTGGCTCTGGATTAGACTTACCCTCCTAGCATTACTATTGTTAATGATAATTCCATTAACACATTACTCTATCAGCCTTTGCTGCCTTATATCATGACGACTACTTATCCAATGGTGTAGCTTGACTGACCACACTGTGGGGTTTTCTGAAGAACGCCTTCCAGAAGGGACATGTTTGATGACACAGGTGTCTGGTTTTGGAAGAGTCAAATTTAAATCCGAGCACTGACGAAATGAGGAGAAGTTTCGTCCATATTTGAAGGGTGGTGCAAACGCAGGCCACTCAAACACGGAATTTGGTGAACGATCCGAACGCTGCACTGAGCGTGATTAAAACCTCCTGTGTGTGCACCTCTGAAACATGTCAACACAGTTTAGACTATGGGGACTTGCTGTATGTGTAGTGAAACATGATGTTCCAACCACAAGCCGATTGCAACAAGGTCTGTATGATTTCTTTTCAGTGGTTGGGAGTATGTTTGGAATAGAAGGTTTGGACGATTGCATCCACTGTACAGATTGGACAGCTATCGGGATAAAATGATGTGACTGATAAGTTTGGGGTTGACTCTAGACAACTTGCTGACAGTAGCTTACCCGTCATACAACACTAAAAATGCAAGAAGCTCCTACTCTAGCGTCTATTGTCCACAATAAGCTGATTCCTTTGAAGCTAGAGAGACGCGTGTTGATTTATGGGGACCGCGGTTACAAAGTAAATGAGACTACGCTTTCCTCCTGCCAAACACCTGTTGGCGTATGATGCATGAGGGACAGATATATTCCATATCGTGCGACGAAATACCAACTAACTGGCAGCACAGGCGATGCGAGGAAAATACCCGGGCCACACATTTCCGCTGGTGATTTTTTTGGTTATGGGATTCCCTGAGAGATTAATATGAATTCTAAAGAATAAGCGGAGAATTGCCAAAGTGAACAAGATAAGAACGGGGTAACAAATTCGAAGGTTCGGTAGGCTGGATATTTAATATTTATTCAATAATTATTCAATAATTACAGATCAGCAAAATTTTATATCCAACGTTCATGCATAATACTGCAGATTAGGTTTTACATTGATGGACAGTTTTCCGTGCTTCCTCCTATTCTTGCTTCTTGAGGAACGTCATACAAAAAAGTCCCATAGAAATGCGTTGCCTCTGTTGTCTAACTTGATAGTGCACCAACATTTTGCCACACGTTCTTCAACCTGCCGTTCTAACACTGGCTGCAACGCATCGTTAACTGTATTGATTCAATGCTCAGTCTAATTGCCACTGTAACCGGGATATCCATGCCGGACTAATGTGTGTACTCGGCCACTCAGTGCCAAATGAAACCCCCTCAGCTTGAGTGCTCGACATGTATGCAGGAGCTCCTTCTGTTTGAAGTTGGGTTCAGCAGGGCTTGTAATGGCGTCAGCGTTGTTGTGTGACAGCCGTAGATAAATTGACCGTGGTACTCGTTTCTGCCATATGTCTGACCAGCACAGTGGACGAGGTTGCTGGGCTCTTCTCAAACCTCCCAAGACTGCACACAGCTGTCACACTGTCCAGATATCACTCAAAATCGCTTGGCTGAGTTTCAGTAGGGCTGGGTACACTAAGTATGTGCGCAGGCCAGCGGCGATGCTGCCTTCTCCGGAGGACAGGCCTATAATCTGATCCCATAATTCGCAGACCCCGATCGACTATTGACGAATCCGTAGTGACGACGACTTACGCAATACAGTAGAGAAAACATATCTTACCAAGGACAACAGTGGGCTCAAAACTATTGCAATCAGATTCGTTATCACTGACATTTTTACTTTATGTACCACCTGGCCATGCTAGCTCCCGCAGCTAAATGGGTCAGACTACTGAGACGTTCGATCCCGGTGGGGTACCCACCGAAATTCTGATGCGTGCTGGCCCGCGAGCCAGACTGTTGAGTCAGAGGACATAGATGAAGCCCAAGCGTAAAAACCAGCACTCGCTCACAGATGTTTGTCCGCTTTTCGAGCCGAAGCGTGTGAAGCTGAACGGTTATTTATGCAATTGCGATTTCGATCACTCTTTAGACCTTACTTATGGCTCCAAATAACTGGCAACCAAAATTTTCGCAGGACAGTTCACTGATCAACGGGAGACCGTTATTAGGTGTCATCACAACCGCATCATCTGATCGTGCCATGCGAGCTTGCTAAAGTTTAGCAAAAAATAGTCGCCTTGTAATTTCACTCCTCCCTATTACTATTCGACATTTTCATTAGCACAACCAGTAGTAAGTGCCACAAATTACTGCGCAATATACTCAACTTGTGACTCATCAATGTCACTACCATTAATCAAACCGACAAGCTGTCCTAAGGGACCCCTTTCTAGGAAATATATTTTGACGTAATATCCTGGAAGACAGGAACTCACTTTTCATCCGCTATTTATTTGTATGAAGAACCTTAGACGATTACGCCAAAGACTTACAAGCCCATTCAGTCAGATTTTATAATCTACTTTTATGCATTGGTCAGTTTTTTAAATCTCAATTTGAATAACTAAGTTGCCGCTGTCACTTTATTATCCAAACTTGTTTAGCCTGGAAATGTTTTGGATTTAAATGGGAAATTGAAATGACCATACCAACAGCTTAAATGAGAGAGTATGCATCAAGAGACGCGCCAACTCGTTGGATGAATTTGTTGTGGTTGTTGTTCGGGCAGCGGAACATGCATCGTTATCAATAGTTCTCAACAAACTGATGTACACACTGTAAACAAATTGTTCCTTAGTGCAGAGAGCTTGCGTTGTCTACCGATTCCCCTATCAGATGCGTACACCAACTCGCACTCTTTCTGCTCAGCAAACCTTGGAACTTCAATTTTTTACGTATTCACTGTCTCAGGCTAACAAACTTGCTCCCATATAATTCTTTGCTGTTTCCGAAACTTTGATATGGATATCTTCTCTTTGCGGACGAGATGCCATTTTTTTACTCGACCATGACTCTTCCTCCGATATTGTTCACTCTCCGATTTCAGTCATATCAAGCACACGTTTCTGTTGCTAGGGCTCACTTTACGTATATGCGTCTGAGTCGTAAGGCATCTAATTTAAAGATGATTTCGTTTTCTTCACTGGGTTAAGTGAACACGGTGACGTAACATAACGCAGTAGCTTTTTGAACGCCTTGACTTGTTGTCATGGCAGGTGGTAGATGTTAGCGCACACCTGACAATACCTCTTGCCAGGCAGAGCCTGGTCAGGGGCATAGCAAAACACCTGAGTGTTTGTTCGCCCCGAACAATGAGTGAGCAAGTGCTTGAGCGAATAACCCCACAAATACGACGTTAAAGAGGGTGACGTACCTGTACATCAGGGAAACCCTGCTAGTGATAAAAATGTTTCCCTTTCAAACCAGTTGATTCTGCCTTACTGCTTTGAAAACGTACTCGTCATCCTGGCGGAACAGTAGTGTTGAATGAGTTTAGAATCCGTTTTGGAGTGATGATAATATATACGCAGTGCACTATGAGTAGCTGATCAGGTGGCTGTTGATCTGTTCGCCAAGCTTGGCAATTGACTTACAGATGTTTCGTATCCATTCGAGGAGACATCTTCAGTGCATTTTTGGGTCGGTCTGCAAGTTAATTGCCAAACTCGGCGAACAGATCAACAGGCACCTGATCGGTTACCAATGAATGCACCCGAACTACCAATATTCCAGCAAATTACCAACGCAGTGCACTATGTCCGTGTTTGATGCACGGAGCCCATTTCTTAATTGTAGTATAGCATATGTTTTGACTGTGTGATTTCGAAATAATACAAGGCTATATTGTTGTCCTATAAATTTTGGACCATGTGTAGAACTGTTCTAATTTAGAGGATAATTCGCGAAATAATGATTTGAGAGCGGTTTACTGGATAGAACCGAAGCATCCGTTTGACCGGCTAGGATATTACACAGAAAATGCGCGACGCTTTATGAACTTAGTTGTGGCTCCAAAGCTGTTGAACTAATGTTATCTTGGAAACACATTGTCATTTGAGAATCACCGCTTTAAATAAATTGGAGGAGTGTGGAACTAAATTTCCGGTGATCCGATCCTGTCACATCCATCCGATGGATTCCAGTCAGAACGAACGTTTAGTGGATCGTTTTACAAGTCTATAATTACTGGGACTATATATGTTATTATTCCACTTGGGCAGTGACAATAAGGGATTCGATCATGAAAACCCTTCATGGGTTGCAAGCCTTCTGATACCTGAAACGGATTCATGTCATTGACTCACGTCTGCTTGTGTTGCAGGCATTCATCATGTGACCATACATTACCACACTGAAAGCACAGACCACAGCTGGGTGACAGATACCCTAGTTTCCTTTCATTAAATGAATTGGTCGCAAAAGTACTGGAGTTTACCGTTATTTATTTAGATAAAGGATCCATTCTTATCACTTTTGAAGCTTGGTGAGCAATCACTTTCGAACCTATAAGTTGCCATTTAATGAGAATAAATTTGCGAACATCAAAAGTACACGTGGATGGTTTACTTCCGTCCGCGATAGGTATGGTCAAGCAGTTAGCGCCGAAATAACTAAACATAAGGAGTGCAAAGTTACAATCAGTAAACGTGAGCTTACGCGTTTCTAAACTTAGTTTATTTTATTAGTCCTTTGTTTTTTGTTCCCCAGAAAATACGGTTGGAAGTAATAACTACTCTGGTGTGAATTTGATGGTGGAATTTTAACTTACGCTTGTATCCTCCATTGTTCGAAGGGGGGGAACCACTGCTGAAATGAGCCAAATTATGCGGTAGTCTACTGAAAGATATTTCTAATATAGGATAAGTACAAAACATATGAGTAAAGAACAAAGACCGGGAGTTATCAAAATTGACTGTTTTATACGAGTGTTGTAACAATGGACATGGAAACATTAATCGACTTCGGTCAGATTGTCACCATATGACTTGTAACTCTGGTGGGATACAGCCCTATCCATGAGCATGCAAATCACTGGTGACAGCATACACGTTTGATTGCTATACTAGTTCCCAAGCCCTAGATCCTATTGCTTTTCACCTCGGCCTGTTAGTTCTAAGACCGGAATTTTCGTTCCCTTCTTGTTTCATGAGATTGCATCTATAGTAGTAGCTGCATTAGCATGCAGATTTATTCCATTCACTATGGTCCCATTTGTATTGCGCAGGTGACATTCTAACTTTGAATTGTTGCAAGAAACAACGCATGTATTTAAGATTTTGATCTCAATCATCTAAGCAAAAGTATATTCGTTTATTTAATATTCCATCTACAACAATTTTCAGAGAGTACATATAGCTGCAGTGCCGTACTGTAACCTCTGTATGACTCCAATACATTCCGGGGTTTCCAATTCATCCAGATTTACACATCTTAATTGAACTCCTTCACTTATTATGTGAAATTCTCCTTACGTTAAAGGTAATTTTGATTAGGTATCAGTCCAACTAGGCATTTGATCGATCTAGGTAGTAATGAAGAATATTTGCAAGCTCACCGCAGCAGAAGTACACTGTTGATTAGGTTGACATTCATTAAAAATACTTTCTAGGATAGAATATTATACATTAGAACTATCTATGAGCACCATTTCCGACAAGAACCGATTTAATTCAGTTTATTTGATGTTACCTCTTAACGTGTTGTTTAGTGGTGCTGATTAGAAAATTTAACAGCAACCTTACATATGTCATCAACCAAGTTTGTATAACTCTAGTACGTTCTCTTGCGGATCACCTGTATTTCAAGCCTAGTTTAAACGTTTCTGCATATTTTAAGATTGTGGTATTCTGGTGTATTCCTCTCATAACTTACGGCTGATGGCCTCCACTGACGGTTTTCTGTGCCAGCTTTCTGTGCTTATCCTAGCTGGAAAACCTTCATACACCATTCTTTCTTCGGGATCTGTATAGCAGTGAATCAGCAGCTGTAAGTAGGCTAAGAAAATAATTGCTCCCACGTATTCGGACATCACGAATACCTGTTAAACGGAAAAATGAAACACCATATTTAACAGACACATTATACTCCATAAAGAGGAATTTTGTTACCTGACTTTACTTGGTACATTGTGAATATTATTCTACCGGTGAAAAACGTGGCCTGACTGAACCAAATTAGCTATAGTGTTTCGGCTATTAGAGCAGCAACTAAATTGGCACCATGAAAACGTACATTACAAGTAAAGTTTCCGGAAATTTTAGTTCTACAAACAAATATGCAAAATGATTTACGCATAACTTCTAGGACAGCCACTTGAATGTACCGCCTAATAGAGCTCCAGACAGCTCAGTAGCTAGGGCGCGAACTTACTGAACGGAAGGTCCGTTGTTCGAAACCAACCTCAGCATCCTGACTCCCCCTGTCCAGGCTTGGGTAACCTGACAGTATCACAGTCCTCATGGTTCCTTCGGGTGACATGGCAGCCGGGCACCGAAAGGGTGTTACAGCTGAAAGATTGTTGCTTATTGTTTGCCGCCCAATTAACTGAACAAATTGCCATTGGTGGAGTGCCTGCATAAGTCGAACGGGCTGATGGAATCAGGAAATGGCCGAAATAGCAGGCTCTATTTTCTGAGATTCAGAGAAGTATGGAATAGTAGCATCCTTGGTATAAACTGCCACCGTAGAATTCACTGAAAAATACAACGTTATTAAGTTAAAATATTCTTTCCGCTAGTGGTTACTTTTATATTTGGCCCCCAAATAACTGTTAAAGTTTTTGTTCCCGACCTTGCGCATGACCGCCTGCTGCATTTACTCAACTTTGTAGCGGCTGAAAATCCGGGTGGTGTAAATAAATCAAAAACAGTCGTACGACCTTCTCACTAATGTCATCTTTTTCAGCGCCATAGAAACAGCCCGTTAAAATCACAATTTTAGGAAATCAGTACGGTTTCGGAATGGTTGGTGACACACTTATTTGAATTTAAATCTGAAAGGCAGTTTTCAGACACATTATAAGCCCAAGGGAAAATAGACGAGTTTGCGATAGTTGCAGAGATATCTTGCACTAAGTTGGATACTAAGGACAGAAACCTACAACAAGAACGCCTTTGAGTATAATCGAAGCTAATACAACTTCTAAGATACGTAGAACGCTCCATAGATTCGAGTATCTCTCCTTGGATTGTAAGTGGCGTGACAAGCTACTGAAACTCCAGGAACATGCCATTTCACTTTGTGGTTGCAAAGCGCATGCCAAAAGACGGGATAAATTTGGTCAGTTCATCTAGGAACACCCATGCCTTCGTCTCTTCGAAGACAAGAATGATGTTGTCTGTATTGTGAATGATGTCAGGGCCTGAGATAGGCTGTCAGCTACACTTTTTGATGTGATGTCTCACTGTAAAAACCGGTCTGGTTTGCATCATAAAAGTCATTCTATATGGTACACTGTTTAAACCATCCGGAAATAAGAGAACACCAAAGGTTTTCAGTTTCATAAGAAATATATTGGATGAGCTAAGGATGCCCTAGTTTTGCTAGACAGTACTATTATAGCACCCGCGCGCCCAAACTTGTACTGTTGGAGTTATTCTGACCCAACTTTTATTCTAATTTAAGTGCCTCATAGAAAAAGCACTATAGAACTGCCAGCAAGTACACAAAATTTTCTCCTCTGTTGGCATGTATTCCCTCATTTAAATATATTTGAAGTTAGCTTCGTGAAACTCATCTTTGGAGTTAAGTTTTAGTTTATAGATATATATATATATATACTTATTATTACCGTGCATTATCGGCCAAAGTTGAGATATCCCGCAAAAAACAATGCCGTTTCTATATCACACTAATTTTCGAACAAAACAAACGGACTATTCGTTAACATACCTCCATGTAATACTTATGATTGATTGCAAACTGACTCCAGTTATCCGTCAGGGCAAACGCATCGCAGATTGGAAATACAAATCCACAGATACATTGCAAAATCGCGAATATAAGTAGAAAATTGGCCTTCATAGAGCCTCTGGGGAAACAAATAATAGCACAATATGTATGTTCATTTCCGTCTTTGTTTATCCTTGCGTGAATTTACCACCGAAGTTAGAAAACAAATGCGAACAACTCATCAACTCCTAATAAATGGACAAATGTAAAACTCGATGCTCAAATGCGCTGTAACCCAACTACGGAAGCAGGAGAAGGGTGATCAATGATGACCTCAAAAATATAAACTGCACGGGGTCTGTCAAAAGCCCTACCTAACGCAGCTCAGTAATTGTGACTTTGGACTACATAGTCATATTTGGCTTATTCTGGGTGCATAATAATCTGTAAAGGGAATTTTACGTGATTTCAGTCGTCTTGCCAGACAGACTTTGTCAGATGACATGCACATTTACTCCCATAATTATGTGTTGTTCTTTGAAAAAAGCAATCTTTTGACAGGGAAGTGTTGCCAAGCTTAAGCAACACCGATGCTTAACCACCGAAAATATGCAGCTTTCAACTTAACGTTCCATGTACAAAAGTAGGAAAACTTACGTCTTATCATTGATTCTGATCGAGCTGAACGGTGCAGGATGAGTACTGAAAAACAGTATGGTGGAATAGATTCTTGAAGAACTGCGGAAAATTTTTGACGTCACTGAGAACTGAACGACTAGGTTAACAAACATTGCTCACAACAGTGCTATAGAAAAATACTTTTTGAGCACAATACAAACCGCCGCGTTCCAAGCTGCGACCTTGCTGAATAAACATTAAATTTCCTGAAATCTCAAGGACATTATTGTTTGTTGAAGGGTAGTGGCATCTCATAGAGTATTTTAGTCTTCTCCGGCAGTCCAACATCAAGCACCATTTTTGCAAGAGAAAGAAGTGGATGCTTTTATAGGGTATATTGTTGCGTTTATTAAAAACGTATCTGCCGCCACAAAGAGAATGGACGCTTGATGCGGGTTTATTTTTGGTCTTCCTCTCATTAGACTAGCTTATTTAGTCTTAATGCGGATGGAAATACGTCATTAACATATTTGTTTGCCAAGATTTATTATAGCTACGCCTTTGGATTCTTCACCCTATTGCAAGTTTATCTAGGAAATGTAATTGATTTTGCCCCGACTGACCTCAATTAAAGCGTTCTTTTTAGAAAAACTACAGCAACTTCAAGTTTTTCGCTCACCGAGGAGGACTAATGTTGCTTACTAACGAGCTTTTGGTACGTAATCTGGAATATTGACTCGTGGAATTAGACGGACTCTATTCAGGTTACTATATTCAGGCAAAGTGAAAAACCATGGGATTTTCTTCATTTATTCTGGTACACAACTTTTTCATTGGCAGTAATTACTAGGTTACTATTATTATTCAGTATCATGTGGCATTATTTCAACTGAACGATTCACCCCACACCATACTTTCGAGAAACAACAGTTAAACCACTTTGGGGGGATCATCTCAAAAAGACTTTGAAGCATTCTTCTTACTAATCAAAAGGGCTGGACCAACTACCAGTGAAACTAAGCTCCATCAAACGCCAATTATGAGGAGTCCAGGCTTCTTTCTTGGAAGTCTCCGTTGAATGTACTACTGGATGATTTCCCAATATTCTTGTTGAATGATAAAAGATGTCAGAGCTTCTTAACATAAACCTAACATGTGGAGCAGGTTGAAATTGGCCTGATTTTGTGCTACCAAGCTAAAGATTGCGTGTTTTCAAACCCTTTCCTAACTAATTAGATCTTCCTGATAGCTACAAGTCATCTCTGCCTCAGAATATACTACCGAAGTAAGGATCCACCGAAGGGTTGTTCAAGATGAAATCTTTTTGTTGATCCAGATACTTTAAAAGTACTCAAGTCATTCCTAATTCAGACAGTATGCCAACATAGCAATCAACCAAAACATTCGCCAATTTAACAAGCCCAACACTTCTTGGCCAGTTAATTCAAAACGCTTCAGATTGGGTGCGTTTACCGCGGGTTCGCTTATTACCCATCAAATAAGTTGATATGTTATGGGGTACGCAGTTAAAGGAAACGAAAACTGTCATAATATGGAGTCAAGTTCGTCTCAGTTAAAAACGTGGTTAAAGTTTTATTTGCAGTCTGTTTTTTGTAATTCTGAAACACCCGAACGATAAAACTACATCGGAATCGGGTTGAATCGCGGGTGAGCTAAATCCATCAACTTCAACATTTAGGCAGTCATCTGAACCATTCCTCAAGAAAAACAATTTCTGTATACAAGACTGTTCTCAAATCTTAACTTTAACGATAGCTCTATCACTTTTTTAAAAACTACTTTCAGATGGTACGCAACACATATTTTTACAAAAATTTCACCGAAATTGTCAGTGTCCAGAAAGAAAGTTTCACTGTTTTAAAAAATAATGCCACAAGTTTTAAATCTTATGGGCCATTCATAAGACTACGATCCAGACCATCAAACCAGAAATCACAAACCTGTTTTTCAGCACTTCTTTTTCCAAGCGTCTGTGTGAACGTTGCAACCGCCTGAGATTCTTCATCTTTATACGAGACGTTTTCACGTTATGAGTTCGGTGTTGTTCGTTGCAAATTGCGTGACTACCCACCGAAGATATGGTTGAACGTGACGGGTCACTCTCTAGATTAGTTGGCATTTTCTTTCAGAGCTAAAAATGTGAACCTTCGCCGCCTCGGAAAACAGTAACAATTGTGCAGTTGACATCACTGTATCAGGCGTCCTCAATGAGCCAATAAGATGTGTTCAGGATGTTTAGCGGCCTAGCGACATACAAGTGACCTTGGACGTGGTTTACAAGAATGAAATGATGTACAGCAATCGGTCTATTGCAAACACATGTGACGAATTGAATCGTTCCCAAGCTCGAATCCCTTGTAGGAGCAATATTTTCTATCAAGAGGACTCCGACCACTTTGTTCCTGCTGGACAACGCAAAGGCACAAACTAATGCGCGACCATCCCATACGCTCATCCTGTGGAATCGGACGGACTGAGTTTCAACATTTCGAGCCACAAGAGGAACAGTCGTCAGTTTGTAAATGAATGCTATTAACATCCTTCCATTAACCCGCCTTAGGACGGTTGGGTGCGTTTATTCGCTGCATGTTCCTCTCCAGAAAGTAAACGTTGTGTATCTTAGCCAAGCAGGAAGTGGTGGTATGTGAAATTTAACAAAGTTAAAGCAATATCTATTTAAGTGATTACTTACTGGCTGGCCGCTTAATGGAGAGGCCATTCTACATAGAACTTAAAGATGGACACTTCCGGGAAAGGTGATTGATTGAATGTAAAATGTTGAACTTAATGTATGCTGACTGCAGACCTGATGTTGTGGCTTAATGACATTGCCGTAAAAAATCAGGCTATTTGGACCCTTGATCATAGGTTTCCTTTTTTGACAGAATGGTATTGATATTTCTTCGTCTTTAACGGAGAGTAGTGATTCATTTTGCATTTCCATCCGTTAATTTTAATGATGGGTAAAGGTGGGACAGGCCAAATCGCGATTTTTATAGAAGCGATCTCACTGGGGACACAAAATCTGTTTCCATTTAGTTGTAGTAAACTTGACAGACTTAGATATGCATGACTACGAAATAGATCTTACTGAACTTCCCGCAATAAGTCACATTCACTATAGAAAACAGGACAAACTCTCTAGCTTCAATTCGTCAATTTTTGTCTGGTTTTTGTATCTAGTCATGCCAGCCTAAATAACCAAATGTTGAAAAAATGTAGGAACTGAAGGATGCTCAGGAATTTTTTTATATTTTGCCTGGTATGTACCCGAAAAAATTTGATTTGTTTCTAACTATATAATTTATCTCATCGCCACCTTTTGAAGTTTGGCCGGAACAAATAATCTGATGTGTTTCGCTTTGCAAAACAGAAAAAGTTATTTTCTAGATATTCACTCGTAGTCTGGTATCGAACATAAACTTGTGTGCTCTAATTTCTGAGTTGAAATGAAATTTAGGCATCAAGCAGCGCATTGAAACACTATGTTTATATAGTCCTTCCAGAGGATCTTAAAGTTAGGTATCTTACGTCTTTTCACCAGCAATCAGACCTCTAACAAAGTTCCACGCACGTTCTAAGACAAGCATATTTTCTCTGGAATATGCTCACTTATTCAAACAGGCTTATAGCGACATTACAGACGTTTCGTCCAGTCTAGGAAAATTCGAATGCGCATACCCTTGTTTGTCTGACCAAGATGGAGCAGACCTGAATAGTTTTCTCCTGCGGTGAGCTCTCCCTGAAGTTGACTCGGCTAATAACATAAACAAAAGCTTCCGCCACTAAATGTACCAATCGGTTTGCCTTATTCTCTGAGCACTTTTGAGTATTATACGCTTTGTTGTAATACTCTTGCCTGTCGTTTTTATTTGAATACCAACACACATCTAGTGAGCGATATCAGCTGATGTTTCGGTGTCTTGCCCTGGTAACAATAGGTAGTTTTATCGTTACCGACCACATTCTGTTTAGACCTTGCTACATTTTTACAATTCGTAGCTGTCGAATTCAATGTAATTTGGTGTTTTTCTGATATAAGTGTGGTAACATGGTTTCCTGACAAACGCTGTCCTGGTTAGTCTTTATCGCATGGCACACTTATAGCCGAAGAGTGGTCAGGTGAGTCAAAACCGCTGCCCAATACTACACCTTTGTTGGCTGACCATTCAGCACCGGATACATGGCTGTCACAGTGAGTGTGAGTGAACAGTCTATCAGAAAAAAAAGGTATTTTCTGCTTCAGATGACCTCCAAGTAAACGTATAGCGTGAAGCCATGCGATAAGATAAGTTTTTGGACGTTCACTCAGCTAATACTGACTGAGCCAAGGTTTTCACCAATAAACCAACTTAGTAATGATAGTGTCTCACTTTACATCGGGAGTGGGTCAGAGGACCTGGCATCTGATAGTTGATGTTCTCTGGATTGTAGTGATTTTCATACGGTCAGTTGGCTAGTGTATTACGTGCAGTTAGATCAAAAGTCATTGGTCACACCTGAAGATGTTTGCTGGTTGGTTAACGACAGTAGAAAACCACTCATGCTTTCTGTTGTACAGTGTTCTATCTAAAAGGAACTTACTGTTATGGATATCGTGGTCGACAGATGCCAATCGCTTTCCTTCTACGGGAAAGAACTGTGCAAATCACCTTCTAGACGCTGGGCTCATTTTAAATAGAGCCCTTGAAATTATCTAAGCGACCTGGGCATACAACTCTAAATATTAGACACCCTTTCTTCTAATTTCATAGGAGAGATTTTTCAGCCATATAGTATGCAAAATTGGGTCAACGTTAGGCATATGAGGATTTAAAAGGCAAGAATATAGTATATTTTGAAAACAGAGCTGGACGCTTATTTGAAGGTTGCAGTTTAGACTGAAATGATATATAAGCGCTTCAAGCTCGCACACTGCGTGAGTAATACTTGCATCAAGATATGACACACAGTTTCTGTTCCTCCATTGAGTTAGAGTTACAACCATATCGCCAGTTTCTGACAGTATTTGTCATCGACATGCTATACTACTTTATCGGGTAATAGACCTCATGAAAGGAAACAGGCCATCATTATCGTCCTCCATTTAGTTGAAGTGTTGTGAAATATTACCCCGAATCCGGCATCTATGTGAACAACGATACTGTTGACATATTTTGTTTATTAGAACCAGTAATAACGACACCATAAAGATAGGCGAAAAACTGTAATGCACATTTCGACATAGTTGACTGACGAATTTTTGTTATCATCCATTGTACCACTCTAAATCTTATCAGAGAGTAAGCGAAAACAGAAGTTACTGAGTACCTATAACAGAGGTTAGAGGCAGAGTCTTCTAAATTGCTATGGTTATCGCAGAAAGTCAGGGCACACTCATCCATGTAGAGGTTTTCCGTATGGTTTTCATCAAACGGCGTGAATTTAAAAAGTTTGAATTATTGCGATCATTCGTCCAACTCCTCACAATCGTCATTGTTTATCGACTGTATCGAAATCTGAAGTGCAAGAAACAATATATAATTAGCTATCTGATAAAACACCAAAGTTAGGCAGTTGTACGCAATCTGAATTTTGCAATCTGCGTTGATTCTCAAGATTAGTAATTTCTTATTGTACGACAAAAATGGTGACTTCTCCTGGTTGCGACTTCATCGCATGGGTGCGTTTAAGTTAGCCCATCATCCTGACTAATTTATACAAGTATGGTTTGGTATTGAGCATGTAGCACTACTTTTCTGAATGCTTTAAAATCAAAGCAACAAAATCAAATTTAAAATAAACCAAATGAATTTTCAGGTTGTACCTAGGCTAATTGACGTATACTATCGTCAACTGAATTTGGAATCAATCAAATTATCTATCTGCAGCCAGGAAATGGGTCTTGATAAGGATCTTCTTAAACTAATAATGATAGTCTCACAGGCGAACAAATGTGTTGACTTTGGCCATACAAATGGCGAGCACAAACTGTAGCACAATTCCCTCGATTGGGAGGATTAGCGGATAAGGATGTCCAATCGTAACAGGCTAAAGTAATCAAACTAAAGAAGCTGGTGTAATCGACTTGGTTGTTCAGTGTGACAACTATGAAAATGGCTTGTTTGCCGGCCGGATACCACAGCACCGTATAGGCCTCAACGGCATGTAGGATGTGGAAGCACAACAAACTGTGGATACAGTTAGCGACTGAGATCGATTAAATGTGTTCGGCAGCCACATGTAAGCATTTTTTAGTTTGGTTTCACTTTGATTTGTTAACGAAGGTATTGTGAAGGTCTGCCTATTCACCTGCACGATAAATCAGCCTTCCTACAACCCTTTCCTGAGAGGTTTACATGTAAATAAAGACGTCCTGGACTAGGAGATCTCTGGTCAAATGATTCATCGGAGGGGCCAGGTAGCAAGACAGACTGATCTGGAATTCAAAAAAGTGAAAGTCATGCAAGCCAGTCAACTTTTCAGCAGAAACGTTTGCTTCCGAAAATCCCACACAATGATCTTTCAAGGACTGATGTTTGGTCGTCGATGCAGCTACTAGTCATTCAGACTTATTCTAAAAGCCAACACCTCAATGCCACCAAAATGCACCTGTTGTTCCCGGGAGCAATAAATGTGAGACACCATGCTTTACTTTCTATGTCACGGGTCGGACCAGTCACCACATAGACAGGTAGGTCAGTCCTTTTGGTTGTTGACTTTTAGAAGATCCCTCAAGAAACCTCCGACCCCTTGCTGGTTAGACCAGATTGTTTCGGATTCATATTTAACTATTTAAAAGTAATCCATGCTTGCAACCTGGGCATTTGGAAATGAACGAACTTTTAAAATAGCAAATAAACACGAAGGCATCACTCGGAAACTTATACTTAGAACCTAGGAAATCAGAAACCTGTTAGTTTCAATAATAGTGGTAGGCTCAAACAGCAGAGAACATTTTTTACCAAAAACTCGAACCTAGTATTGCGCCACTGTGTGAATTAAATTGGAAGAACAAGGGAAAATTTTGGAAATGGACCCAGAAATACCTTCTACGAGGATTCCAAAGAGTAGTGGACGGTAAGACAGGGATTGCTCATGGAGCATTCACAACCTTGCAAATATCCTCCAACTCCCCGAGTTTTCTTGGTCCAGGAATGAAATAAATTTGAGTTAAAATAGAAAAGACGCTTTCCATTACGTTAGCTCGTATGTTCCCACAATGTCTCATTCTGTTGGAAGAAAAACGAGTTTTACACCAGCTGTCGAATGTCATTCACTCAGTGCCCTCCAGTGAAAATGTTTCCATAGTAAGAGATTTAATTCTAGAATTGGTCAAGAGTCATTTGGAGTCACATCAATGAAAAACAATGCCTAAAGCTTGTCTGTGCGTACAGTTGCGGAGCTGAAAATAACTAAAAAATGCTTTAGTTCTGAAAAATCCTCAGTAGTCACATGGGTTTTAGGTTCCACCTGAGCCGAATATTTACCCCTAACAACCGGAAAGGTTCGTCCTACATGCTTGTTTGTGTGATGTATTGCGGCGGACGAAATTAACGAATGACACTAGTGCATGGATGTTTAATGATGTGTAGTCCCAAATGAAAGGTACAGTCATGCTGCAGGATGAAACTTTCAACTCAGCATGTGGTTCGGCCCCCGTAAGTTAACTTGAATTGGGGAGACGTCAAAGAAAACTGCCCTAAAGCTTTTGTTTGGGAAACGAATTTGGCCTTGACAGTTGTCTCAACTAAATCCACCCGAATCACTTGTTCATGATGGTTTACTTCAACTGAATGTTCTGCATTAGGCTGATACGATATCCGAAATATCTTGAAACCTTGCTGTCTAACCGTAACATACTACTCATAAGTTTACTAAAAACTCCTCGACACCTCACGACCAGCTTCGCTCTTTTTGGAGCTCATCAGACAGGCAGAGTCCCCGAGTTTCCGTCAGCCACATTTGCTGCCGATTGTTTACAATAATTTTCTGAAAACGATGTCCTGGAATTTCTTTTATTATGGAGAAACTCACATATGAATTTAAAATAAGTCGCCGTTCTTCACGGCACGCCGATGAAGTCCACAGCATCTTTTCCATGTTCCAGAGAAAAAATCCCCTAAAAGCACTGGCGGCAAATAACTTAGGGAAGCTAACTGAGTATCTCGCATTGGAAGTAGTGAAAGTAAGAAACTCTTTATTAGTGATACTAGGCACAAAACGATCTTTAGTATTTACCGTTGATACCTGCCAGAATAACACAAGCAAAATCGGTAATGCAGCTGAACGCAGTTCGAAAAAGGAGACATTGAGAGTTCTAGGAGTCACGTTCAACAAGAAGATCCCTTTGCTCCAAACCTCTTAAATTATGTATATCTGCAATATATGAGTGAGAAATCTCACCTCGGATGTTCTTTCTTCTGCGCGTTGATATGACCAACAGTAAAATGAACCAATCAATATCCAGCTACAGACGAAAGTTAGCAGAGTGGCAACCCACAGCAGAACGTAGGAAGTCCCAAAGTTAATTTCCGTTGTTGTCCTTTGGTCCTGATAAGGATAGTAACTGGCAGTTTAGCGCTTTTAATTCGAAAAACCAAACGTTATCAATAAGCTTTGTGCGAATTACGGTAGTGGAACACAGGAATGATAAACAGATTACTTAGTGTTGAACATGATATGATCGGTAATTGGGGGTCTCAGGGTGACTGATCCCGCAGTGCTTGTAAACGCCGAGTGTCCAGCTTTTTACTTTTGTTCCATTCCTTATCACCATCAGACCAGATGTGTCCAGCGCCGTCCTTTTAAACAAAAATGGCTTCACAGAAGTAATCATTCAGAATGTCCCGACAAAATGTGTATATAAACATTTTGAAAAATTTCAACACTGTTGCAAACCTCTGGATAGAAAATACTGAGGCAAAATCCCACTAGTGGAACAGCCTCCAAAAATATAGCTTTTTTCTTATGAAAGAACTTGACGCTTGACAGAACAGCCTGCAGGTGGACCGTGCAGGGACGGGAAACTTTGGGGCGAGGGGCTTCTCCGTGATATATAACAAGCAATTAGTTGCGCAGGGGTTCACTCTCCTCAGTACAGCCTCGATCACGCGGAACTGCGAAAAATGCGGCGAATGTATTCTAATAGGAATGACCTTGTGGGGAGCCAGTGTACACACCGTTCCATCTGGTACACGTAAGCAACTGGAACCGAGGTAAGTTTGCTCCATTTTCCAATCACCACCCGACCGACATCATCATTCTAAGGATAAAATGGTTAAATGTACGGTTAAACATGTATCACCACGTTATCCAGTACCAGCTTGACGGAGAATGAATGGGCAGCTTCTGGAAACGTGGGTGATCCCATACTGGGATACGTGCGGTCTTAAGGTGGTTCTTGAAAATACCGTCGGAGGACGCTGGTACCTCGATAATCGGTGTCGGTACCCACAGTTCCCCCCCCCCCCAATTTAGACCTGTCTCTGCACGTTCGACCTCGTAACCTCGTGCCAACAGCGACGCCAAGGGCTTGCATACAATATCAGATTCGACTCCGTCTAAACTGTCTCCCAAAATAAGTGAAAGCATTCAGTGGTTCAACTTTTGTTCACTGGTAAGTCTGTTTTGGATGCCATCCATTCATACAGTTTTGTGTATTATTATTTAATAAACAATGAAAGAAACGAGGGACTACGTTGTTGTAGTGCCGGTATATGCACTTTAAGGTTGTAGTGCTTTTATAGCTGAGCCAGGATCTCACTTGATCAGAGAGTTATTCAGAAAACGCTCCCCATGTTAGTGCGATATGCATGAAAGGTTTTACCTTTAGTGTAGTTACATAGGTTTTATTTCAACACCGTCGAACTTACTTACAACCGGTTAAATAATCACACCGTGATAATTTGATGTTTATGTTTCCTCCGTGTTTTGCCATTCATTTGGCTTGTGTGAGAAGAACCACAACCAAAACCACTTGAACATAAATAAGTTGATGACCAGCGTCTGGTCAATAAAACGGTGTTATGTGTTTTACCAAATTTAGCTGTGCATATAAACTTCATTGGAACACCAGCCAAGTTTAGTGTGGACCCAGTGCTGTTGTAAGATGTTCTAGCAGGATTCTTAGTTAGATCCGCAGCTTAGTGTGACAGTTCAGCTGTGAATTTTTGTCAGTAGCCGAGGCAATTTATGAGTGAGAACGATTCGGTCTCAACGAAATCCAATCATTTTAGAAAAAAGTGATTCTCACAGTTTGCTTAGCTAGCTATATCCTGTTAAGAGTATTTCGAAGCACCAAAACTCCATCGTGACAACTTTCGCTTGTGGAAAGAATAGTAAATCTACTTCAGCAATGCAATGATGCTTTCCAGGTTCATATGGTGTGGTATTGTGAAGCACTCATCAATTGGTGAACCAAAAAATCCGACGCCCAAGGTCTCTATTATAGGCGTCACCCTTATTTATCGTTTATTTTTGAAGAGCATGTTCGCAGACATAAAAAGTAAATACAAGCGATGAATGTGAAAGTGTTACAGGAGAATATGAGGTAAAAGAGAGAAACGTCTCTTTCGAAGTCAGACCACCAACAGTTCCAGTTAGATAATATGAATCCCAACGTATGTAAGAATTTTGGTATGGAAACA
>SJOL01009809.1:209286-230817 GCA_004794785.1 Opisthorchis felineus
GTGGTTTAGCTCGCCGACGTAATATTTCTCCCTGAAGACTGCGTCACTAAATTATATTGCACCAAAGTTACTAACAGAAGTGGAATCAGTCTGGATAGTAGTCACCCTTATCGTAATGGTCACTCAAATATGTTATTGCTCTGGAACACTGCGTTTTATTCGCTCCAAATATCAAGCGTTTTGTTTCACTGCTATGGTTTTGTGGGCATATTACTGTCAAATTTCAGCGTTTTTATAAGGGACATTTCATACTAAAGTCATCTCTGAAGAGAATCTCAACTAAGCGCTGGGTGTGCTGTTACAACAATAAATGAACGTACTTACCACAGCCCATTGGTTAAATCCGTAGGGGAGTTCAGGTGATGACAGCCATTTGTCCTCAAACTGCTCAATGTGGAATAGTAACACAGCGAGTTGAAGCAGCATTCCTAATAAGGTAATAAAAATTTGAAAAAGAGCGGTATTACATCGCTCTCTCAAAGCCCACTCATAACTCACACTGATAGTTATTGAGTATTGCCTATTCGAGAGCCGCGTCTTCGAACACGTGAGTAAATGCACAGGTTGTTTCAACTAAAATCTCATCCTGTAGATAGAACCGATTGATAATGGAAAGCCAAGAAACACTTTACAGCTGTTTTATCCACGCTGAGTAAGTAGCTTACTATTTTCTGGGGAGATAAGACTCCCTTACTTTTTCAGTTTGTAGTTTAGCCTCACAGTATTTGGCCTCTCGTTGCACGCAGTTCCTTGTAGTGAGACTACACCGAACTATTCATGGTACAATTTTCAGATAAACTTACAGCCATACGGCTTGGTGTGAACAATATCTGTTGACCATAGGCTTTGTGGCACTATTGTGTAAGTGTAGTCTGGCAGTGTCCCCTCTGAAAACTACATTCACACTTCCAAAAGTCAAAAAGAAGGAGCTGGACTTATTGCGCCAGGCTTTCAGGGAAAATTCTATTCAGTTAGCTTTACAGGTGTATGACCTCAATGCTTATTTGAATTTAGCTTTTGGGAGAAAGGCTTTTCAGATTTGGACAAAGTTTGTCATCATGAAGCAATTCAATGAAAGCCCAACACCGTACGCCAACACAGCATACCAAGACCAGGACACCCCGCAACATTACTACGAAAATTTTCATTGTTCTTGCCAACTCAGATATAATATACCAAACCCAGGGTATCTGCGGGTTCGGATACGTTAGCATGACACAGTTACGATTGATATTAATGAAGTGGACGGAAATGGTTTCACTGAAACTTGAACCAAACCAACGATCGAGTTGATCATAACATGGCGTTCAGCACCAAATCGGACTTTTTCAAGACACCGATAAAATGCAACTCGGCACAGTCCTGTGGGGAAGCTCGCGCCTTGTTTTTCTCTTATTTATGTCACCAAACAAAACAATCGTGTTTCGATCAGTGGTGGAATTAGGTATTTCCATGCTACGGCTTCCCGCTACTGAAATTCGTTTGCAAGTAGTAATTGGCAGTACTTACTGCACATGTTTCTCTTCACTGTGGTTGATCCGGATGTCTCACCCTCTCTTCAGGGTAGTGCTACTTAATTTTGAATCCCCACTCACGTAAATGGAAATTTATCTTGACGTCTTCATTAGCACAGTATGGCCCATTTTCACTAGAAGTTTATGCGTTCTTGAGGATTGAACTAACTTCTGTTACACAGTACATCGCAGGCTGGCCTTTTTTTCTAAGCATTGTGGTGAATTAATAGATTTGCATCTAATCGCTGGAAATTGATATGACGCTTGTTTGACTGTAAAAGCTGTGAAAGTCATATTTCTCGACTTCGCACACGCTATCTTAAATTTTGAAAAATCTGTGAAACAGGCCGGCTGCCTCCATTACAAAAACTTTAACAGTTGTAATTCAGCTTACAGAATTTAAGCGTCCTTTTACTTAAAGACTGACCATGTTTAAAGATCCATGGGTGCATTTCAAGCCTGCCTATCTTCACCCATGTCTTTAGTTCGGGTTTTCAATATGATCCCTGCCACTCAGTAATTTAAGAATATTACGTTCGCATAAACGTGACCCGTTTTACGCGACGTGAGCAATTTTGCCACCTTCAGTTTGTGCGATTTTAGTCTTAATCGGCCACGTTAAGTATTAACTGATCAGTGCTGTTTCAAGTGATTGTCGCAGATCACCGTTTGTCGATCCTGGTATCCATCTAGTTGTATAGAGCAGTAGTTGGTACGAATCAACCGAAATGTCAAAACTGTTGGTACCTTTTTTAGAGGTTCTATTCATTTGGTTCACTATCTTTGTTTAACAGGTTGAATAGCTGTTGCATTGTACTTGATCACAATACTTTTATGTTGCAAAGTTTTGGGGCTTATTGCCACTTTGTGGTAAATGCAGGCACTCCGGTTTAGTACAGTATCCGTAACGGCATTGAACCCACCGTTTATTGTCCCTATCTTCTGACCGCGTACAATAAGGACTGAGTTATCTTCCAAACCCGAAATAAACTTCAGGTGTGTAGAGCGGCTGTTTTGATGCAACTCATTTTCGGAATACGCAAAGTGTGACGGAACTGGGCATTTAGATGCAATAATTTGATACAGGCAGAGGATTGCAGCAAGTCGAATCATGTATGAGAAAATCAACCTTAACTGTCCAGCTGGATAAGCGTGTCATCCTATGCATTCCAGGATAGACGTAACAATATTATCAGGCTAAGCTGACGTGGTGGCAGGGTTATGGGAAAATCAACTAGCATGACTTGGTGGAAAATAGACAGCCCTTTGACTTGCTCAGTCAAACAGTTGCTAATAAATCCCAATTGTGGTTCTAATTTAAACCGGACTATAACTAACTGAAATTATTTTTTTACCGAAAGATTGCTTTAACATTCGGGAGCGTGCAGCGCATTCAATTATATATTTTCCCTTATCGTACCTAGCCACGCTTCCGCACTTGCTCTTTTCTTGCTTACAAAATAGAGGGGATGCTACTAACTTGAGTGCACTGTAACAGTGTTTGTGCACAAATAAGAGAACAAGTGCGAAATACTCCTGCACATCGTAAATGAAACTAAGTGCTCAACGTATGGTGAAATACTATGGCAGTTTTTCGGGAGAAGTACACCACAACTTACCACCAATCATCAGTGCAATCCCCAAAGATAATCTGGCAATGCGGATTTTTGTTAAGTCCGAATCCTTTTTGTACCAAAAGACGATGATAACAATGATTCCAATCAGCACCAGAGAATCCACCAGCAAACTGAAGATGTGCAGACCGTATGCCGCAACTCTTAAACCTGTGATGAAGAGCATACGTCCAGCGTACACGAAAATGAGGGGAAACAGTTATGAGGGGTACTATGAGTATGCAGTCTAGAGTAATACGCTATCTGCACCTTGAATAGTAAATTCAACGTCCTCATCTTCAACGCCTATGGTGGAGGTAGAATTGATTGATTGATTTTCAAACAGTTTAAGTGTGGACAAAGTAACATCGCTATCGGTGTAGGGGCTGTAAGTTGGAATAAATGGAGACCACAGCACAACTGGAATGGTGGCACTTTGGAACCATCATCACCGATAGAAACACACGCTGCATGGCCCTATTACCATAAACAAATATAACGTTACATGTTTAACAATGCAAACCAGTCACAGCTGTGAAAAAGCAATAAGAACCCTACATCTTGGTTACACCAATAAAAGATGGCACTGGATAGCCTAAGGCACTTTGCGACTCCAATCAGCCGATATCATTGTGTAAACTACATTGAATATATACACCGTCAGACTTCAGGAAACCATCGGCTTATACTTTATAATTGTTACTTGCACTAGGTCCAAGCCCCGAGCTTGTTGTAATCAGGGCGTCCATGAAGGTCCTGGTAAATCAGAGGCGAAACCGATTACTCATGAGTAGCCAAATCACATCAAACGATGTGCAGTTCATAAAACCAGCGAAACGTTGAAGGAAAACCACGGTCATATGACTTCGGAGGTACTAAGACAAGCCTTCGACACAAAGCAGCAACACTACTGCCGGTACTAATTTTCAGTGTATTAGACCAGAGTATTTGGTCAATCACTCGGTAGGGGGTTTCTCTTAGACGAAAAAATTTCACGCCAAGTAGCAGTAAATTTGGTGACTGATGGAACTGAATACTGATTGGTTGTATAACCGCGTAATGTTAGGCTATCCGTAAGTGCCAGACGGGGATTATCTAGGTGTAAATATGTCACCCTTACGTGCCTCCTGAATTCCACACAGTGGATTAAGTTTCTCAGAATAGAATGGGAGGTTTGAATAGTAAAATCACATATTTGAAACCATAAGACAGCTAGATTGCTCACAAGGACGGTTTTTACCCCTGATAACATCAATATTTTGAAATGAGAGTGAGCTTCAAAGGAAACTTAAACCACGCCTTCAAAGATCTTAGCTAAAATGCTTACTGGAAGACCAATAAACTCGGGGAAAATAATTCCAAACTTTGTAAACTGTTGGTGATCTTACTTGAAATGCGAAACATTCAACCGAAAAATGTATAGTTTAATTCAATAACAACATTCATCGACTCAAACTGTGCTTTGTGGTAGCGAACTCTTAATAAAGTCTCCCAGAGTTGGTGAGAAAAGAACAGCAAATTACACTTAACTTATACTACAGCTTCAATAACGTCTTCCATTGGTTGTGATTTGCTACTGAAGCTCATTATCTTTTCTTTTGAAAACTGCTGATATGCTCCGCAAAAGTGAATTAGTTTGGGTAAGTGTCGCTCGCTATGCTTAAACACAATTTGCTAATAAGCGGAATGTTGGTGACACAGGCTGTATATATGGTTTTGGTTCTGTTCGCTGATCTTGGCAGTTTGGCTATAAACTTCGATTCCACCGGGGACCTTACAGGTTAAAGGTCACACTGAGTTGGAGAGGTCAGACTCAAAGGTCAACTTTAGGCTGACCAATTAGGTAGCCAGCCAAACATCCAAAAAACGGGGCCAGCAATCCAAAAAGCCAATCATAATTAGGGGCCACTCCTCCCCTTGCGTCAACAAGATTTAAACAAGCAGAAGCACAGTACTATTCAAAGCCTACGCTCCGACGCACTGCGATACGCCGCAAACTTAGTACACCTCGGTTTGTGACGAAATGTTTTTCAACCAGGCTGTCCAGGTCAACGAACAAAGCAATAGCCAGCTGGACCATAGTAAACAAAGTTTTAGCAGGTTTCTAATTTTTATTTAAAGCATGACATACCTGTTATTCTGTTGAAAGCAACATCTCCGTTTGCTTTCATAGGGAGATCCTGACAGCCACCTAAAATGCAAACAACGGTTAACCCCAGCACGTATTCTGATGGCAAATTTAAGGTGTTTAAAATGCCTCACGATATCAACAAATTCAAATGCCAGAGACCAACATGCTGAAATAAACGTGGTATGTACGTTTAAGTAATTAGGTAAATTAAGAGCGCCTTTGTCGTAAACAAGGATTGTCTACTCCGGTTGGCGTAATTCGTCACCAAGTGAAAGTAATCGCAACTCATTGACATGACCGTGAAAGGATTTAATTTCATAACAAGTTTAGGTGAACGTCGGTGTGGAAGAAGTGCCTTGCATTTTTATCGTACAGTTTGTAGCACTGTGTAAATAAAGTTGCGGTGAGGTGCCAGCAATTTTTACGATGCTTGCAGTCCTTGCTAATGTAGATTCATAGCTAACCATACCTTTAAATTAGCCTTGTGAAAAATTTCACAGCAATGGTGTATTCTTGACAACATGTATTCAAGATTACTAAGGATTAGGTGTCTGAGTTACTTAAAATAGCACCGGAGTTTTTAGATGTCAACTCATTCGAAACGCAACTGGTTACTTGGTGACAACACGTCCATATTCAGACCACGTTACATACGAAACGAACATTCTACTTAAATAGTATCATAATGTAATGACCGCAGTAACAGTGGAACAGAGTAATGGCACCTAAGAACAAGCCTTCTACACGCAAAGCACAATTGAGTGTACTTTGAAGTAAGTGGTAGCAAACGCCTTCTAGTGGGGATAGTTTTGAGAGCTTATCTTGTGCTCTGTTGCTGGAAGTCTTCTGACCCTCCTGCATGCTCTGATTCAGATCGTAGACTAGTGTTGAGATGGATGGACTTTGAAAGATTTAGCCACAAACTCAGTTAATGTCGCTCTGCCTTTCTTTCCTATGCCATGTGGGACCTCCAACTTCTAGACCCCTCATCAAACCCGTATTAACAATGTATGAAAGTCAATCAGATGGATGAAATTTAACAACCAACAGATACAGTCGAATTTCAGCCTCTGGTTTAGAAGTACTAATAATTCGTGCACAGCTGAAACTTTTGCGACGTAAATTGTCATCCATTAACTAGAGATAAGCTGAGAATAAAAGAGAGCACAAATGTCCTCATGATGTCAAAGACTAGAGAGTTCGTGAACTGTGATTAAAGGGCTTTGAGATTAAAAAACTTCGGCGAAAAACCTGTGCAAAACCCTTACAGGACGAAATCTCTAATAAGCTTTCAAAATCTCTTTGCACTACCAACAATTCTCTACCCTTCGTACAATTCACGGAGGAACTAGCTATTTTTCACAAACTGTAGGTACTGGCAGCCTCTCATCCAGATGCGCATCCAGTAAAGCACAGATTCTGGACAGTTATATAAACCTATATTTTTTTTCTATCATTACTCCGCTTGTATAACTGATCTAGTTATACGCACACACAAAATAGTTGGCACAAACTTTCACTGGGGAGTTGGAAGCGCTTAACCTGCATTAACAAACTTAGGAATTTTAGGACTTTACGCCACTTGTAAAATCAAGGAAATCTGTCTGGCAAAAGTTAACATAAAAGCTTTGTTACGTAAACAAAAACAAAGTTCTCAAGGTCTTTTAATATCCATTATCCTGCTTTCAGGTGAAAAGCAGGTCTACTGAACTTATGCTCCGATTCCCGTGTTCTTATCCGCAGATAATCAGTTCATTTCGGAAATACGGTACAACTAACAATTCTCCGAATAACCTGGGAAGCTAAACTCGGGAAAATATACCTGACAGTTTTCTGATATACATGATATCCTTTTTCGACACCTTAGTAGTTAAGTAGGATAGACATTCGCAAAAGGTTATTGCTTGATTCCCGTTAACAAGAATTTGCGACGCATACGATGTTTTAAGAGATGCTACTCCTGTTTGGTTACTATCAGTGTTTGATAAAATTAGAACTAAATACGGAGAGAAGGAGCGTGATACCAGGGTTTGAGAAACTTGACTGGATATTCGACTTGGTCACACTAATCAGGCATACAAGCTCGATTCCAGGACTTACCCTGCTTGAAACAAATTTGAGTGTATCCCTTACTGAAATCATCTTTTAATCCGGTTTGTGTACTTTTGGGGCTGATGAAGATGAAGTCCGGAATAGTAGCACTGATCAATCCCAGCATGACTGCAACGAGTAGAAGTACAGAGCTGACGATCACAAGGCCCCTGGGCACATCCTCTGGACACAAGTTAAACTGCTTCGATCCATGATAAGGCATGCTAGATAGGCAGATATTTGCCCCAGAAGACAACAAAATAGCAGTTTTGTTAGGATCTGGTAATTATTGCAAGACGAAATAGTTGTAAAAAAGTGGCAAAATGTCATATTCTTTTTTTAAATCGTTTTAGACAACTCTGTTTGCCACCTTCAAAAACATCCACTCCCACGTAGAAGGCAGTTGAAATAAGGTAGGTTAGTTCCACACTAGAGAGAGCTCTGATGACAAAATGATAGCACGTTGTTCTGTTAATCGGCGCATTACCTATAGAATAATTTACGCGTCCTAGGATACGCCGATAGGCCCCGTCTGGAATCACAAGCCAATACGTACGAGCTCTAGAGTTTCCTCAATAAACTGTCATTCTACGTGGAAGAAAATCGCTTTGCACAACAGATAAACGCCTCTAATTGTAGGAATGTTCGTCTACTTTTTTGTACGGATTGCTGAAAGTTCAAAATGGAATAAGAAGCTGTGGACACAGCATGCTCGGAGAAAACAATAAATTGGTGTCATTTAACGATAAACGTGTGCACACAGTTCTTGTTAACACAAGTGGCCAAAAACCTCTCATAAAAATTTTCTAAAAATTCGTTCAAGACTGTCAAGGATTAAAGGTTATAAAGGATTGCGGATCAGCATAGAATCTTTGGGATGAACACAAATAATTTTTTCAAGGTAGACGGTGGGTTTGAATGGTGGGAAAAGGAACAACCTCAACTTCGTCGCTTCCGGTAGAAACACCATCTTACACCATCAAACCGCAATAAAATGGTCCATTTTTCAAGCCATTAAAAGAGAGTTCACTATCTATCTTTATTGATTACAGCTTTCAGTGATTTTAGGGGGAAAATGGAACATTCATTTAGAATGAGCATTTTAGATGCATCGGTTACAGCATAGTAAAAAACTAATTTAAAAAAATCAAACAGTACATAAAGTACCAATAGATAATACTCTTGTATATCGTGCGCTTTGTCTGGATTAGCTTCAACTTGGAAGAGTCCCATGTTAAGAAGAACAAACCATTAACCATACAGAACATCTTTGTTACATCATGCTATTCACCAAACAACATAATGGGATGAACACCTTGGTGTGACTATAGTGATTTACCGGAAACGACATTCGCCTTGCCACCATAGACATTCGGTAACAGAAGAGCTACCTTGCGTCTGTCGCATCACTTGCTCCGTTGTTCACATTTGACGCCACAAGTTTTAGAACCTTGTTGATGATAACAGCCCATTGAGTTTAGACGGATAAAAACATAACGTCTTTCGCGTATAATATTTTTTTGTTGATTCTGATTTCGACCGACAACTGCCTCTTGCTTTCCATCGCGATGGAGAAGCTTAGCTTCCAGATACCTTTACCATTGTATCACATGAGTTGACCGAAGAAACTTTTAAACCACATTCATTTGGAGCTTCCTTTATCACAAGGTATGCAGAGGAAAAAAATTAAGCTTGTTATTCATTTTTTGTCCACAAGACAAAGCTTGACCGCTATTTTCCTCTTTAGGGTATGCGAACTTTTCCAGGTAAACCTCAACCTGGTGATTACTCCAGGACTCAACACTGCAAAACTCATGACGTGCTTTATGCCCCACTGTGCCATTTGAAGTGTCCTTCAGTGTCCCTCACAAATCAGTTCCACTGGAGTGGTAAACCCTGTCCCCAGAGTGTGAATTTTGGTTAAGTAAACCCCCGTTGTACGTCGACTGTATAGGTTTACATCGTAAGTAGGAATGAATTAGTGAAGTGGAACCAATAGGGTCATATACCAGCTGAGGTTGGTAGCACAGGCGTTCAACAGAAGGAACAAGGTCTAATTCCTCCAAGCATTCTCTATTTTAGCAATCGGAAAATCTATTATTCGTTGTGATGCGACAGACACAAGTATATATACTTGTTATCTTGATGAATAGGAGATTTTTCTCTCTCGGATGCATCTTCCTTAAAAGATAGCTTATCACTTATAATGTCGGATCATTTTTCCTTCTGCAAACATTTTCTTTTTCAAGGAATTTACTTGGAACAGAAGACAAACAGTGATACAAGCAAGCAGTTCTTGTTAGCTCCTCAGCATCAGCTCACCAATGTCGGATGAACTACATTTACTGGAGGCACTAAGTTATGCGACAGGACAGGCACAAGGTGACAAATCTAGACAAGCACAACCCTGAGGTTTTGTGCGTTTCGTCCATGGCAGTCCAATGGTCAAAATCAGCTGTCTCTGGATGCACAGGTTTTAGTTTCTTACCAGCAGTCGCCTCCAATAAATTTAGCACACATGACGCTGTGTGGTGAGAGGAAATGGTGAAAGTCAACGCTTAGTCGGCAGAATGGTTTATCGATAACTGTTGATGATAATCAGTAGCAAATGTTACGTTGGGTTTCAGAATATAGTTTTGTATAAAACATTTTCTCTGTCTACAGCAGGATAAAACTAACAGCTTTAATAAAAATCTACAAGTAGCAAACCAAGATACTTGAACCATTCACAACGTAAATATCTTTCCTTGAACTGCTTCACTTTGTTCAGGATCATATGAAACTTCTTTTTTTACTTCACACTTCACCCGGTGGATCTTTGTTATATACGGATATTTCAAGCGCGGACACTGGAACGTTTACTGAACGTCTTTGACGCTAAAACCTAACTTAAGGGATAGTTTACACAATCAATTTGCTCATTATCTAATTAATTTTGGAACCCAAGAAATTCCATTTAATTTAAATGTAAGCACAAATATCACAGAAAATCTATCATCACAATAGCGCTTTGGCTACTAATGGCCATTTAATAACTTCGATGAAATACGGGGAGCTCATAAACTAAAGTTATAGTTTGCACAGCCCCAAAAGTGAACGCAAAAGAAACAAGGAGGCGTGAAGCTTGATACGAGGGTGATAGTTTGAACGGCAAAATCCCGTAGCTGTCATCTGTCGAGGGACATTATTCAGAAATCTTAATTCCAACTGACCGGAGGCGACGTTTTCTATCGGGATGATAGTTTCCGCTCAACGACCACGTCTAGCTTTGTTTCAGTGTTCATAGCGATTTCTAGGCTTCAGTAACTTTCTTCTCCGACAGTAGTCCCACATGCACCTTGGCGAGTTGTGAAAACCGACCATATATTCTGAGTTGCTAGTACGATGTGGTATTTGTTAACAGTAAGACCAAACAATATCTGATAGCGACATGACTTAGTTTTTCTCCTTAGATTGCAGAGCTTTGTAATTCTACTATAACTATTGCAGACTCATGGCATCAGTTACTCTATCCTGTATACCACATGCGGCGTTTGTCTACATACCAAAGAAATCAGAGAGTAACGCAAAAGCAAGAAATTTTTAGGATTAGCTGGTTCATTTGTCGATTTCGCTTGGGGAATTGATTTTTTCAGTGAAGGACACAGCTTGTGAGGTGTAACATGTCACTGATGGTGTCACTGTTGGTCGACAGTGACAATGGATTCCTGGTTGGAGGTTGAAAAGCGAATATACGCCACTCAAGCATTGTATCAGTTAAATTGTCTATGACATATAATACAATCTCATATCTTCTGCAAGATATAGTGGTCTAGACCTGATCAGCAGTTTGACGCGGTCTGAAAATGAACCTATTTTGAGATCGTATCCGGGGCATTACTGTCTGAATGCTGAGTTTGAACTGATCCATCAAACACTCTCCGACTGCTGAAGAGCAGCAGCATTCATATGCACAGAATTCCTGTCATGATTTTGATTATCATGATTCTGAACATGGAATCTAATACCTCTTTTGTTTGTTTGTCGCCAAGTATACCTGTTTCTTTTCTGATAACAAGGTTTGCTGCTCAAAGTCGCACATAATCTTTGCCCTAAATCTGCTAACCGGGACCCTGTTGTAGCTTTTGAGGCAATGCGGGTGGCGAAAATCTGCAGGTTAAACATCATTCAAGCATCGTGTACTTAAGGTTGCATTAGGTTCACAGTTCAACAGTTTCCAATTTCCTGTCTCTTATGTGATAATCTAAATTATCTCAGGCATCACTAATTCACGCTTTTTTCGAAACACTAATGATGTGCTCTGCGTGTGCCAGTTATGGTTCTAAGGGTACTGATGGATGGTGTTCCCTTTAGCACATACATGTCTGCTCTATCAGTGACGGAATAAGAGTAGATGTAAATAAAATTCTCTACCTAAAAAATAGAGACGAGAAACATTCGAACATTTCAAACTGAAAAATAGAGCTTAAAATGATAGATTTGTGAAGATACGGCTGCTGTAAAACTGGTATTTAGATATCTGATACCAGAGATCACTTAAATACATTAGAATATTCTAATAATTCAGTTTCCAATCATCAATGGTATATTTCCAACATATCCGTCCTAGTCAACGACAAACAATAGAATGTGGAAATACTTCATTATCTTACCTCTGTAGTTAGTGAACGCTCAAAATTCCCATATAATTTTGCTTGTAATTCAAAAGCTTTTAAAGGTCCCATTAACTCCAGTCGCTCTGTATCGATTTCTCAAGTTGCGGTGAATTGGTGCAACTGTGATGAGCGAATGAGCAAAGGCGCCTATTTTATTTAATCTGTACTGGCTAACAAACATATGAATTCGTTTCCTTCGCATGCGTTTAATTACAGCAACCATTCTAAAAAGAATTTTAACATGAGTGCCTTCAGTTTTATTTGTCAGGGAAAGTGATCTTTATTGAGACAAAAAATCGCTGTCCTATGTTCCCACGACACTTTCTGGATTAGGAAGATGCAGTTAAAACAGTGGCTTAATGCTGTTTTGCAGAAGAAACTCGTGAGAATAACAGTTGCTTGATACACTTGGTTGGCTATAAACAGTCTGGAAGATGAAAACCAACAGTTTTCTGATAATTGTGAACCATTCCTACCAAGGCCACGTATTACCCAAAGAATGATTGAGTCTGAATACGACACGAGCACATTTAATTGAAGCAATTTGACGATGCTGTTTATTCGTATAAACACAAAGTAAAATTTTCTATATGTTAAGTAAACACGTGAAATACTAGGACACGTACTGAGTATAGTTATTCGCTTTGTTATCTCATTTTTAGACTCTGCAGAATTGCGTCGTGCACCGTCAGTTTAAACCGGTGAGTGGAGCACAAATATTCTACGCTCAATAGTTTTCGCGTGAATAATGAATGAGTCCATACCTTCGGGTCGAAACCGTTGCACAATTTATCGCCTCTCAGCGTCAAAGTCAACTCGATAAATATCTGTCCGGAAATCGGCACCATGGTGCAAACGGCGTAACTATATTTCTAGCGGTTTCGAACTCACCGGTGCATCTTGTTGTCCTTCGTAATTGGTGTCATTCAGGTTCATCGTGTAGTCCTTTAAGCAGGTCTCGAGTGCAGCTAATCACAGATAACTTATTAATGGATTATATTCGAAGATAATTTTACACCCTTGGGATCATATGGCGGAGGCTGAGAGCAACCTAGTCAAAGTTGCGACGTTCTTTAAAAGCTTGTCGAGCGACGCTTTTTACTACGTCTCCTGGAAAATCACCCCGCTTGGAAAGTTGCTGCTTTGGAGAGGATTACTAGAAGAATCAGTGAAAGAAACTCGTAGAACATCAAGGTAATGCGGCGGTTCAATAACATTTTCGGATAAATGGCGGATGATCCTGTCACCTGATGATTCCGCTTCTTGATATCCTTATGCTGGCGAAAGTTCGAGTGAGAAGCACCTAATTGTAACTTTTTGATGTTCTCCGGATTATCTAACAAAGTATCTTCATTCTGTAAATGTCTCGCTAAATGCATGGCCTACAGCCGCAATTTATAAAATTTTAGACTAGATGGTAACGTATGTACACATTCAAACCAAACTTTGGTAGCTGTGTGGTTATGGATCCTTGTAACGACGACTGTTGTAACTAAGAGCCCATGAACTGAAATATAACCAGTCCTTTGTTGGGTTTCATGAGATCAGTTCTTGCAAGTGCCAGCCAGAGTTTTACCACATGGGTGTGAAAACATTGATTACCCAGCCTTAAGTTGACACCTGGGTTGAATTGACCTGAGGACCCTGCAACCGGCACCGTAACTGTGCAGACGTTAATGGTCGACGTTTAGCTGGAGCTAAATAACTATTCAGCTGTAGAGTATAAAACCAACCATCCCAGTTGCTCATGCGTGCAGCCCTTGTGTTCACCTTGGAAGAATAGCCGCCCAAACTATAGGAATATAAAATTTCTGATGCTGAAAATCTCCGGTTTGGGTTATAGAGTGTCCGACTGTTTTCACGGACATCTCAACTTCACTAAGTACGCTAGTATGAATTCTAATTTATTTTATTTTTTATGTGTACTTCGTCTATGTACCTGTAATTGATCTCCTGAACATTTTGAACACTTTGAAATTTCAACTTTACGACGATGCTAACGATGACTTTCTGTGAGCACTGGTATATAGACCAACCTGAATGATCGCCAGAAATATCTAGCCGGCGCTTTATGAATGCAGTGGGCGGCACCTTGCATGCACTGGAAGTGATAACTCTCCAGTTGTTTTTACTGGATTTGACAAATATGGGCCACTATTTGGGTTTGCGGCTGGCATTAAAACTGCCCTTCCTTTTCACATTTTATTTCCTCAAGTTTACACCGGATAGTGAGAATTCAGTTGGCTGCACACTCGGACCAGTTTAAGCCATATTTTGGTACTGCCTGTTATTTGCAGGGGGGTCGTCGGTACAGTTTGGTGTGACAGGCATATCCGGTAAAAAATGCTTACCGATCACGCCAAACCCTAGCTTTTGAGAATGCAAACCTCCGGACAATAGGATACACTTTAGCCTTAATAGCGTTGGAAGTTTACCAAAAGTTATACCACAACGGATGAACAGAAATTCAACCGAGAATTTTTCCTCTAGATAAAGTCAATTAAGGCTGAAAATCCGAGAAGCGCTGTAGAGTTGTATCACTTTTATCACAAACCATCAGAAGTGTGCAACTTACTAATCCCCGGGACGATTCGAACCCGTGATCTCCCTGCTGACAATTGAAAGTTAAACCGTTAGGCACTTAGACAAGGTACAGCAGCGATCGGGACACCGCTCACGTCAAGCTAATTGACCCAATATAACACTAGGAAAACCAAGGATACCAACGCCCTCCAGAGTGGGGTATTCTCCATATTTTCTTGTAGAATTTACATGGCAGAATAGAAATCTCAATCCTGGTACACTGCACACAATTTTTAAAGGTCCCTAAAATCTCAACACATATTACTCAAAGAGAATAGATTCGCATTGATTTGTTACCTCTGTAATGATTTATACCACATCACATGGAAGGTCTCATCGTGTGGCAAGTTCTCATTAAATCTTTTTGTTTCTATCACACGATCACGTGGCCGTAGCAGTACGGAATGATTTTTGGTAGAACCAACCCCTTCGTCTCACATCCGCTCGTAATTTCGTACATAAACACACCAACGGCGCTTCTCTGATTTTCCCACTGTAAAATCGAAACACAGAAACATTGTGAGACGACTGAACAATTGGGGTCTTCTCGTCTGATGCAGCAGGCAGAATGCTAGTTTTCTGATCCAAACAATTAGTCACCGTGGTTTCCCGACTCACACATCTTGCATCATTGTTCGTATAAATACTCCATTTTCAGCAGTTTTGCATGTAGCATGATTCGCAAAAACCTCATTTGACCCAAACTTCTCATGCCTCATGCAACAAAAAACTACATGATGGAGTCTTATACCAGCCCAGTTCCTACTGGCAAATGCTATACACTGAATTAGTTATGTAACACATCTCTGGAGCTTCTGGCTCCAACTGATCATGTTGTATCTTTTATAGATAAAACTTTCATGTTACACTTACATGTTACACTTGAGAACATCACACATTTTCATGTGTCATCAGATGTTACTCCGCAGGACTCGATCCAGCCTTATGAAATATTGCTGAGAATGTGTATTTTGAGTCAACACGCAGTTGCTTGATTTTTATAACATAAAATGTACTTCTATAAAAACTGTCAGCTAGATTTTGAAACTTAATTAAATGCTACGAAATTCTATTGACGTACCCTGTCGGGTAACATGGACAACAGGCTTTGCCCGACACAACCAGTTCAACCAGAGTTTTTTTATTTGAACGTCCGTAGGCCTTCATGGTGATTTGAACTCGCGTAGTGTGGTAGTGTTGAGTCACGGTAGACAATGAACTAGAATATTTGTTTGCTTTTACCTTTTCATCACACCCTGACCTGCACACAAAATTTTAACAGCACACATCAACATAAGTAATTGCATTCTGACTTCGGAACTGGTTAAGATTCAATCCGGACGTATAGACAACCCACCAATGCATAACACATCTTAGGTTTGCACAACCTTATCGGTGGGCAAAGCCTTAGGCAACATCACAGGACGTCAGTTATCGTCATAGTTATTCTTCACTGAGGGTCTATTTTTCAGTTAACATTATGTGCCTTCTGGCTAAATTAAAGGAATAATCCGTTGATGGGTGGCTTGCCTGACAATGTTAATTAATGAATCGCTTTTGTCTAGTTCAATAATCTCCGCCAGCGGTTAAGGTTAGATTTTTGCCCATTAGCTACGGGTACACGAATTGGAAGTCGATATGCAGATGCTCATGTGATCACAGCCAGCCGAGTTTCGTACTGCATACCGACCACTAGTTTCCGCTTAGTTTGTGTAATAAAAATAGGAAGAACCATAGAATACGATCCAAATTAGGAGCAAAAGAAATATTTTGGAAGCATGATGACTACAGTCACTATTGTGTTGAACTTATTCAAACTAAGCTGAGCGCAACGGTTAAGGCATGAACTTACTGCCTGGAAGGTTTGTGCTTCAAACTCAACCTCAGCATCAGCCCCCGTCTAGGCTTGGGCAACCCGGACCACCTCAGTCCTTGTGTTTCCTTTAAGTAACATGGAACTGTGCACCGAAAGGGTGTTAAAGCTAAGTGACAGTGTCTGACCGAGCTTGTACAACTTCAGAAAATTATTCTGTAAGCAGTGCAAGCTGTACACCAAACATGAGACGCTGCTCATATTTTACGTTCATTATTGCAACCATTTGTTTTCCATTTCGATGAAAATAGTTTTCTGAAATGAAAACACTTTTGCGACGAGGAAGGCAATATACGTAAGTGTACTTGACAAATGGAATATCACGGCTGAGAATCTGAGGTTTTTCTTCGTTGATCCGGTCACTATTTGCCCACGACTGGAGGTAAACGACACATAATCAACTGAGACACTGCTGTCAATCGAGATTTTCTCACCAAAAGTCTAGAAGTTAGCTCACCTCACCCACATTTACCGGCACCGAGCAGATACACCCAATTTGTCATTGCTATCTGACATGCTGCCTGTATATATTGTGTATTACAATCAAACCTAGAGAAAATGACAATGCACCGGGCTTTTGCATGCTCGCTTGCCAACGAAAACACTGAATTTTTGTGAATGATCACTTTATCATTTTCCACGTAAATCAGTGAGACTTAACAGACTCCAGAACAGATTTTGACAATGTGGTCTCCGCTACTTTTATTGTCGCATGGTTCAAGTTGTTTCCACTGCTGATATTGTAGGTTGCTGTGTTAGTAGGCCGTGGCGCTTCTCTAAACTCTCCTGTAGAACGTTATGGCTACGTTAGCTTTCTGCATATTCTATTAGAGAGTGTTGGTCCTTCTCATCAGCCAATTCGTTTTCATCGACGGGTATCTCTAATAAAGGCCTAATTGTGTTTGAAATGCATGACCAGTCAGCTTGGTTCAGCATAACAAAAGTACGCAGCAAATACTAATATAAGCGAAGCTTCATGAGAACCCGAGTTCATGGACATGTGGAAATCCTGCGTTGTGAAAATTTCTAAATCTTTTTAGAGGTTTTTATGTTATGAGCAGATTGATTCGGGCCAAGTCCTACCACTGAATTAAATAAAAGTCAAGCAGCTTTAAAAAAAACAGAGCTTCTGCCCTTCACTTATTCTTATCAAAGTCACCGGTTGAATAAATATCCGGTAAAACTAGAAGTTTTGATAACTATTGACCATTCAATCATCTGCGGAATTATGAATTTCAATTAAAATCTGTTCAGAGTAATTATTTAAATTCTTAAATAAACTATGCGTCAGTAATAAAATTCGATTGGAGAACGACGTTTATAGATATTCAGATTATCTAACCTAGTACAGTGTAGAATCTTATACACTTATTCTGGTCTGAATGTCGCTCAGTGAACAGTAAAACGGGTCTTCAAACACATGTATTTTTAATCACTTTTATTGGAACTGAACCAATATACTTGTGTATTATTAGCCCAAAGAACAGTGCTAGGTTCTACCTAGGGTTTTGAAAATGGGATTATGAACGAAATGCAAGAAAGAAGACTAGAAGTAGATTGTAATTTGGTGTCATTTCGGGTTTGGCAAGTTTGATTTCATCCAAATGAACTACAGGCTGTTTTGTTGCGAACCGGTTCAACTGGTGTGTTCTTTGTGTTTCAGCTCAGCCAGTACTCTTCGCAAATGAGTTTAATAATTTTCTGGGTGTCAGAATTAACCTCGGATGAGGAAGTCAACGTGAAGCCGTTTTGCTCCTTATCGCTGTTTTGGTGGCACTGTGACGGGGAAAATCCCCTCAGCTGAAGTGTCTATCAGTTATATTTGTTCACATACCTTCTACCTGATCCGCGTGCTACGTTAAACATGCAAAACTTTATAACGCTTTTGACAAGTCACTGGTAAGTGGACCTCCGTAAGTTGAATGTAGCAGTCGAAAACTGAGATTTGTTGGCTGAGATGGCACGGAATCTATCTGACGTCTCGTCGCCCAAAGGACTGAATCTCTACTCAACAAACTTGTGTTCCACTACTTGTCTCGTCCTTCAGGATCAGTTTGACATAAATGCCATTTTCTGGTGAATGCCAAATACCTATGTATTATACCTGAAGGTGCATTTCTATCATTGCCCATGAGTATTGCAAAGAAACAGTCAAAAAATGGGCTCGTTTTATGTCTCATGCATGGTAGTATCACACGCACACACAAAATAAATGATTCGATGCTTGAAATGGTTCATTGTCACGTTTTAACAGAAAAAGCCGTCTTTGTTTTCCAACTCCAAGAAGCCTCATTCTACCACGAAGATAATTCAGCTATGATGTAACGACTCCACCGGATTTCATCAGAACCTGGAATATTCTGAGGTAACAGTGTGTCCACGTAGAATACCAGTAGGCATGAACGATCTTTCATATTGTAATAAGAACCACGACATCTCACATTTACAGTACATCTGAAAAGAGAAAAAACAATGAGAAAACTTTCCAGAAGCCTTCCAGTGCCTCCCGGGAACACCTGCTCTTGAATTACTTGAAAAACTTATATTTCTGTGGGATATAACTAATACTCATTTCTGGAAGGCAATCAAGTATCCTCAAGACATCACGTGAATTCCATTACTTTAGCACAGCAGCGCTTCGTGAGATAATATTCTAATTATACTTGAATAGAGTAAAAAGGCGCATGAGTGCGGCAAACGCTCGCTTAAATGGCAGTCACAAACCTACCGATTACTTCCAGCCGTGTCACAACAGAGTGGAAAAAAGTACGCATTTAAAACATCAATCTGTATGAAATGCTCCTGAGATGGCATAAATAGTCGTTATCACAACGACTGAGTAAAGTTGCTTGTTCTTCCCAAATGGGATAGAGTACATTGAAGGTACGAGAATACAAACGCTGTGTTATCATGTCTGCTTAAACTATATCACACTGTTGATTCGTGACTCTTGGCCGGATCGTAGGGTGTGCAGCCATCAGGTGGACAGTCACCTGTTTGCGAAATCCGCGAGGTACAGTTTGGCAACTCTCGCCAAATATGGATCAGTTGTGCAGTGTTTCTCGGTTTTTTCAGCATAGGTTAAATTTACCCTACTGGAACTTCAAAGTCACTCCATTGCCTAAATTTATACTTGTGTGATGGAAACCTATTCATTTATTTCAGCTTCCAGTATTAGAAGAATAAAACTCTGCCGACTGATTACCTCTACTAGGCTCAGCAACAAGTAACATGACTTGGGATAAAAATTGTCGCAGGTTTCACGACATGAGTTGAAAGCTTATTTCTGGAACATCTGTGAACGTTTGTTTTCCTTCCATGCTGTGAGTAACGGTCCTGACACGCAGTCTGTTGAACCTTTTACAGAGGCAGCAAAGCTGTAGGAATGAATAACCTTATTTTTCAGGTTCCCTAAGAGGTATATAGATCTCTGTAGCTCTGCAATTAAATCATACACTGCTTCAATGAGATAGTCGCTGAAATATTACTTGACTCTGACAGATTGGTGAGGTACTACTGAAGGAGCGCCTAGAAAGAGGTGGCAGGTATACACCTGGAAAACGAATTGAATGCACTGCCGGTCCAAGTGACTTCTAATTTAACCAATACAGGCCTTGCTTTCCGTTCTGTACAATTCAGTGCTCACCTACGTGACTTTACAGTAGGCACAGGCGCATAGCGAAACAAAACTGTCCGAGTTCTTGGCCCGAAGTCAGTCCTGGTGCGGTCATTTATTGAGTACGCAACCGGTTTTATCACTGACGTTGACTACATCCTACTCGGACAAACCAGGATAGTCAATTTTAGCGGTCTACTGCGATGTATGCAGCTGAGAAGGAATGGCATGAGATTCTGTAGTCCTGAAAGTGATTGTAAAGGTGACAAGGAGTAAGCTAACGGATTCTAGCGGTTAGTTGCAGCAAAAGCACCCAATATGTTGAATACTATGAACAACAGCTTGGCGCAAATTTCAGTTAAGCCTCTCGTCAAATTCAACCTAACTTTCAACTGAGTGTTTGTCACATTACACATAGAAACTTTCGTTCAACTGAGAAATAAGAATGTAAATGAGAATAAGAGGATAGACCTATTTGGGGAAACTCAAAAAAGGCGAAACCAGTAGTGGGCTGTCCAGAAGTTTCAATGATCGTATAAGTAGCATTGAAAGTATCCAATAAGATGAGGAATTTCCTCAAGTCAAAACACAGAGTAGTGGAATAAGAGGTAATCCGACGTTTCAGTTGCCGTGGGCGACATTTTCCTAGGATTTCTTCAATCAATTCTATCCAATAAGCTCATTTTAGACGTCATACTGACAAGGTTGAACATGGGAAATTCCAAATGGTTTCCTCAAACTAAAGTACCAGCATCCCGCCAAGGGCCTTACTTGAATAAACTTCCCCCTTTCTTCTTTTTGAACCTCTTTCTGAAATCTGGCATCTTAGTCAATTTGTGGCGTTAACAGCAAAGTCTAGAAGACGAGAGCCTGCCGTTGAAACGGGTGGTGCTTTTTAAAACTGGAACTGTCTCTCCAAAAGAACATAGAAATACCCTCATTTGCATACCAATTGAGTTTTGACGGGGACCCACATGGAAACCAGGTGAATCTCCCGTTTATAGTGTTTTAAAACAACAACTGAATGTGCCGCACCGGGCTGTCTCATGTTTCATTTGGCACGATATTCTATATATCGCAATACATTGTATAGATGTAATACACTACTCATAAGATTGCTGAAAACTCTTCGACGGCCCACGACCGGCTTTGCCCTTCTTGGGGTTCATGAGGTAGGCGCGGTCTCCAAATTTCCGTCAACCTTACGTATTACTTGAACCGACCAACCTGTCACAAAATGAATCCGACAGACGTCCTCACTCCAAAAGGCATTTTTTTATTTATCCTAATCCATCGCAGGACTGATTCAAAACAAAATTTTGTGCTTTTCATAAGTAAAAAATATTTAAATAGAATCTGTTGCGCATGATTATGATAAAGTGACAGGTCTTTCCTCTATGAAAATTGGTCGGGATCCGCAAAGCTGTTCAAACGCTGATGCAGATCCTTTTTTAT
>SJOL01009809.1:247054-259354 GCA_004794785.1 Opisthorchis felineus
TGACTAAAACGAAGCTTATGAAAACGTACGAAATGAAAAGGGCTGGTTGTTGAAGCTTGTACAGTCGGTCGATACTGTGATCAAAAAAATACTCGAGGCGCATTTTGCATCAATTTGTTCACTATAGTTGTGTACAAAGCTTCGTTGTGACAAACCGTTGTTCCAAATTTGTCCACACCTTTTTCTGACATGTCGGTACTTTCGAGGTTCACTTCGGATGGAATTGAAAGCTTCCTCAGTCAAAGCAAGCGAGAGGTCCCCTATACGGAAGCAGCTGTGCATAAAACATTTGAACGCTTCACTTCACAGTCATCTAAGCCGTATTTCCGTTCACCACGTAATCAGCTTCCTTACCATTTTCCCCAGGCCTTTTGTAAGCTGAGTTTACAACCTGATGGGGCTTCACGCGCACCAATCAAACAAAACAGTTACTATTGATCAAAACCACAAAACCAGAGATGGAAAGCAGTATACTATTTCGACCGATTAAGCAGAGAGAATTTTCCGGGACGACTCACTGCAAACCAAGTTAGGAGGCTCCAAGGATATAGTTACTCAGGTAGCCTAATCAGTACGTTTTACACGGAACTCATAAATTTAACGACATTTCGACCGAGGTAAATAGCAACTTTGAAGCTGCCTCCATATATTTATTTACTTTGCTGACTTGTTCTAACGTTTGAACCAATACCACAGAACCTTAAAAAAAGCGTTCAACCAACATGCACAGCATCAAATCTAATGAGCTACCGTCTGATCGAATCCCGTTCCCAGTGTTATATGGACGCAAACCCAACAGGATAGCAACAAACGCAACCCAAACAATATCCACTCTTATGTAGTGCTTGAAGTTTCTGTAGCAAACGAAATGCAACTTTGCAAAATTTTCTGACCGTGACAGCCCAGCGCGCTTCAAGGTGATCTATTTTACCGTTTGTACGGTTCTTTCACCTCGAGACATCTAGCCTAGCACCGATTCACAAATGTGCGGCCGCATCCCGATGTCTACCAGAAATTTCTCGAAAATCATGCGTGCCTGAAGAAACGTCTACATAAGAGTGTAGATTTTTTGGTATATTCACCGATGACCACAGCTGCCTTAAACTCTCTACATGTTGTTGAAGGTTGTTCAGGTCATTTCCTTTTGCTGGTTTTCTAAGTTTAATTTTGCTTATTTGATGTCATGACTCAGCAGGCTTTTGGTTCTCTAATGTTGTGTTATCCCAATCGAACCTGTTAATAGGAACCTGAATTTGTAGCTGGTATCACTAAATTTCTTTCCCCCTTCACAAGTTTTGTGGATTTGTGAAAAATCTTGATATGGTGCTTGCGCTTTTTTGTGTTCGGAAACGCAAGCATTTATGTTGTCTGGCTGGTGTAGCCAGCAAGTTTTACTATGCCTCCATGTCCCGGGCTGCGGTTGTTCGTTTCGTAACTGAAAAAAGTTTGTGCTCATGAGAATTTGGCGAAGCATTTCTGCAACATACATATGCACGCTTTGCGATAAGGTTTCCAAGCAATCGCTACTGATTTCGAACTATCAAAGGAATTAGTTGTAACCTACTTATGATAGCTAGACGAACGAAGAAAAATAATTAAATACGCCATATGTGTTGGTATTCCTCATTTTTCCTTGCTTTCAGATCCATAAGGACATCTCGTCAAGCAGTTTATAGTGACGGCATTTTTTTGTTGCAGAGATTTTTAGGACACCATCCGCAAAATAGTACACCCCTTGTGAAGGTGCTGGACTACGAATACAACACTCTCCAGCGTCAGACTTGTTTTGTTCATCAGGTTTGCCGTAGGCAGCACTGCTTTCTACATATCCATCTGCTAAATAATAAGTTCCCACGGATCGTTCCGTTATGGCTATGTTTGTTGACTGTGGTCGCGATGTGCTTCGTTGATTTGGTATGAAAGCACAATGAGTATCATGAACGGAATTACTCATTCTACTTCGCTACAGTTAATTCAAAGTCACATATTGATGCCGTGGTCGCGTTCTCATTCTGAGCACACTTCAAATGGACACTAACAGGTTTCAGCTGATTGCTCCTGTTTTTCTGCTCCTTACTGCCAGGTGCTACCTTGTAAAACACAAACATTCCCAGCGAACAAAGACCAACGTTCAACTGTTGCTCAACGTTGGCCCGCGTTGGCTAATGCAAACAAAGACGAAGTTTCTACTAACAAGCATGGAGTAAAGTCATTGAATTATCATTATTGATGACAAATATCCCTACCATAGTAGGGTTTGTACATGCTCCTGTATAAATCGCCGGTTTTAAAAGGCAAATATAGCGCGATAATCATTATTGATCTCCCGCTTGCTTGCCGGCAGTTTGTTATTTTTCCATACTTTACTAGGGTGTACTTTCTCCTGGTTATTTTGCAGTCGAAAGCCGGTGCTTATCACTGTCGTTTCGCTGCTGGTGATGACGAATGCGTACACCCATCTCAGTAGCATGTGTTCCAAAACAAGGAATGGAGTCTGATTCTCCGTCCCTGGTGTGACACCGCTGGATCCGGGACGTTCACGCGGAGGCAGAGGTGGATGTCATCTGTCCTAACATCTCATAGGCCTTTGAAAAAGTGCAGCGCTCCAACTGGTACCCAGGTTATTGAGTAGGGAAATTCCCGGGCCCGAAATCATGCACATTTTTAAGAACACAAAACGGAAAATCTCTATCGCGCGGATTTCTCGGTGAACACCGAACGAAGATGCTGATTAAAAAAGACAGAAGCCCTGAATATTATCTTGGGCTAGGTGGTGTTAACTCGACTTCTGTAAATGACACACTTTTGAGTTGTGAAATTTCATCGACCGCACCCAATACAATCTGAGATTCCAGAGACTATATCCTGAAAGTTAGGTTAAATAATTCTTCCACTTTCTAGTTAACCACGTTCCTGCATGCATCTGGATAGTTTCCAACGTGGGTTGTGGGCAAACTCGATTTAGGCGAGTGCCCTGCCTTGTGGATGAGTATATAGTGTGGTGATGTGTGTGTGATGTCAGGAGGCCAGCGATATCCGACGTTCGCGAGGATGTAGTGACGGCACACGCTTTTTTCGAAATGTGCAGATATGGGAATTCATACTACTGTAACCACAAGGCACAAAGAGCACAGGTTGGGTGACGCAAGCGAGGGGACCGGAGCGGCTCAACAACGTGCATGTATTGAAACCAAAACTACGGGCACAAGTCAAGTACGGGTACAGCAATAGCTCAAGGCCACATAAAGGGGTGTACAATCAGGCAACTGCTTCTTGTCTGGGGTTCGCAGGGGGTACCTGTAATGCGGAGGGAGAGATACACACACAGTAGGTCTTACGATAAACATGTGTAAGCAGGTGCAGTCAAGTTTCAATTGCGTTGCAGGTAAATCAGCCGCAATATTGGAATTCCAACGCCAGTGCTCTACAAATGGGTGTTCACGCCATAAGCAGGACTGGATAGCGCCTTCCTCTAAATGGCTAAAAGTACATCCATGTGTCACTTTGGAGGGACTTGGCAAATGTCTTTGTCGTGCATGTTGAGAATAAAACACAATATGCTATGAACCTAGATACGAAAAAGGCATCTGGCTCTCTTCAAGCGTGTCCTTCTCACCGAACCTCGAAAGGCCTGTTTGGAAGGCACCTGACGTTCTTCAGATGATTTGACACACCATTTCACGTGTTGCTCACATGGACTACTCTATGACAACACCAACGAGAGCACAAGAAGAATATAACCCTAAATTACCGGGTGTAACGAGCTGCATCAAGGATAGTTGCTTGACCAAAATTCGCTTATCATGAAACACGTCTGGGAATAACTGACCTCTTTCCACTGGACCACCGTCGGCTCCGACAGAAATGACACTTAGTCACGTCTTGTTTGGATAAGGTTTAGGACATACTTTTTACCCACGGGCCTTCTAACGAACGTCAGGGGCACTGTGAAAAGCTTTTTCATGATTTGGTTGCGCATGTTTATTAGACAACAGTTTTTTCCGTTTTGGGTAGTCGGTGTGTGTGATAAAACTTCCCAGACAGTCACCCTCCATGCACTTATAACCCGGTTCAAAAACTTCTCGGATACACTTTTATGTAAGCCTGTCCTATGCAGAAAACAAAAGCGATAATGATGCACCCTTTTTCGTATGTGCCGTTCCGGTGAACGAAAAACGTTGAGCAATTTCAGCGGAGCTGCAAACGCAATCACGTCCTATTCAAGGACAAAAAGCGTCTTCAAGTGTTTGCCCACTGATGTCGCCTTAGCAACAACTGATGAGTAATTTGGTCCTTCATAACGAGCCAAACTGCGTAAACTAACATTATAGACTGTTCCAAGTTGAAGTCTACTGAAGAACCACGGGAGTATAACCAAGGCATAGCGGCGTGATATAAAACGAATCACGCCGAGCGCTGAAGGATCTTCAAGGCTCTCAGACATTGTTGGGTGAAATCGTTGTAAGTTTTGTCCTTGCAGCGGTGAGGCATGGGTATTAACTACCGCATTCTTTCCGTCTTTGAAGATGTTGTCGGCCACAGCAAGCCCATACCTTGATGCATTTCTGAGATATTTCTGGCACCTACGTGGAAAAATTACGAGAGTGGATTCTTATTGCATTTCAGTCATTTTCAGTTATTGATTCAGCACAATGACATGCTCACTAAATTTTTTAGTACAAATTAGGATCTGCAAGTAACCACACACCAAAAGCCGTGAGCAGTCCTGCGGCTAGCCATTAAGTTTCCCTGCGTGATCCGTCCTTACGGAATATTCAATAAACCAATATAACCTATAGGATCACTGCAGTGGGCAAGGCCGATCACCGTGCAAGAAGGGCAACAAGTCGTGTGTGTTGCCCTGAAAAAATACACTGTTTGCCGGTTCGAAAAATTGCCATAGCTAGGTTCGATGCCCGATCCAAAGCATTTGTTCATGTATCAAGATTTAAATTGACCACCCTAAAAATGCCTCGAAGTTGAGCAGAGCATTTTACCCGCAACAGTCATGTGGGGAACTTTCGGCAGCCTTTACATGGGTCGAGCAAACTCCACATCATGGGATGCTCTACTGCTTTGCTGTTTGCTAACGGGAAGGATGCTTTTGCGTGAACCATGGGCAGTTAACGAAAATAACAGTGTTGCGCTCACCTGCTGGACGCGCTGCAATCTTTTCCACGCAGTGAGACAGGTCTCGTTGTTCAGGTGGTGGCCTAAATATGGCACTAGGTGCCGCAGCCACCAGCGATCATCAGGTCCGGCCGACTGGCCGCAGAGACCCCACTGGGCATCGCTTAACGGTGCAGGCCGCCAACCAGGCTGAGGACACTTGTTCTCCAACACAGGCCGCTGACTCTCCGGACTACATTTCGAATAGAATCACTTATCCCCGAGCACCTGGGTGCTTAATGCAGTTTGCCGACTTGCTTGTCTCCAAAAACTACAGCCTTCTGAATGGCCATTTTTGTTGCCTGTACAACCCTTCTGAATGTATTGTAGCGGCTTCAAAAAAGCTGATAATGGTATCCCTGGCCCTAGTGGACTTCATTCGGCTGGCTAACGCTGGTGGCCGGAGAACTGACATAGGTGGCGCACACGTGAGTAATTAGCTAATTGTAGGGGAACGAGTGGCTTCGGAGTATCGAAAACCGGTTCACCCAAGGAAGCCGCATGGATTGGTGAAAGGTGCGCTTTCAGTCACGAGCTGGGTTGTCAGCCGTCTTAGCTTGAACCAAAAACCAACCGCTATTGACAACTCGCCTCTCAACTTGTATCGGTAGATTTGACGTTACTTTAGCCTGAGTTTTCGTGGACTGCCTGAGAACCTGGTCTGGCCCATAAGTTAACACGCAGTAAACTAAATAAAGGACATATCCGCCTCCCTCCTGAATTTCCTGCTGCTTACATCAGTAAATACGTGCACCGTATCCTCACAAACGAGCCACTTGCTATTTTATGGATCGACTTCCTAGTAAATGCACTCTGCACAAGTCTTTTTGCACGCCCGGTAAGTTCCCGGGACGGTTATTGGTCACGTTTACAAAGGGAACCATCCCGCCTGGCACATTATTGGCGTTAAAACGCAAGCGATGGGTGCTAGGATATAAGATGACTTGCAAGCCGGTTTCTCGCTAAATCGCACTTTAATTAGCATGTTCCCTACAAGTTGTGAGATAAGCCTATTATTATATCCAACTCACGCTGAAATCTGCGTGGCTGCGGCTGGAGATGGTTTTCCAGAAACACGTCCTTACATACTCCGGGGCGTTGCATCCATAATGACCATACTTGCTACATATCACTGACTTAATCTGTCTTCAAACAATTTACGTGAAGGCTCTTTCCACAGAGGCATACATAGCCAGTCGTATTCGAGAGGCACCAAATTAAGGTTTCATCCAGTTCCGCAGGAAGGAAAAACATAAGTTCGCCAAATCTCTGGGATTTTGGAAGCTGAAACTTTTTGCAGGAGTTAATCTATTCCGGCTGCTCATTTCAGTGCGATGCAGTTCCTGGCTTTTTTTCGAGTGAACAAACATTCAAGGTCACCAACCACCGCCGATTTGTGTGTCATTACCAGTTTAAAGCACGGCATGCGATTCATGCATAAACCAGCATTCTGATTGGTTAGTCGTGCACAAGCCAGGAAGCGCGCGCATTCAAACTGCATTTGCGCACAAGTCAAGAAAAAAACGACTTAAATGGTTAAAGCACATAAGTTAAGGAAAGGCGGACTGTCAATACAAGCGAGAAAATAGTCTGAAACAATTTGAAGATTGTATTCCAGGAGATCTCTGCTTCTCAGCGTGAAATATGTACAATATGACGCTTATAGAATGAATACGTAAACCTAACATCGCAAAAAGTATCCACATACCTTAAAATGCCCTCCATCGGCCTGTCTTTGCACAACCAGTTTCTGACTGCCCACACCACTTCTTCTAAGAAAATTCTGGCGGGAACTCGATATTTATGTTTTCGGAAATCTTGACTGCATATCCTAGACTTCTTACGCTCTGAACTTTAAGTTAGTCAATCATATTTATGCTGTATATGACCGTCACCAAAAGGAGTAGTATCCTGTGAAGAAACGTGCTGGCGGGGAAAGTCGAAAAGAAGTCGGACGACGTCCCCCGGATCTGAACCGCCAACATGCCAGTTTCTGCGCCCAAGCTTAGTCCACTAGGCCATCGAGCCACGGACAGCTATTGGTAGAAACATCTGCTAAGCGGCTAAGCCGTCGACTAAGCAGTCGTAGTTTCGGATATGGATCACGTGACTCGGTCCAGCCAATCATTTTCTCCAGCTTGGCTTTTGCGTGAATCGACTACCTTGAAGCACGCAGTTAAATGGTAGCATATCTTAGTGATCAGTGGTGTCCTTCACATAGTAAATCACACTCACAGAACTTTCAATGTACATTCCACCCCGGGGGAAACTCGAATATTGTTTGGACCGGTAATAATCGTCAGGCGTAACAAATTAGATGAGGTTGTTCACTAAATTTCGGCAACACGCTGTTATTTGGGAAGCTCGCCTTGGGTACAGTATGATAACAAAACTTCATGCATTGTGCAGAGTCTCCGCAACTGTGCATCTCTTTACATGATTCCTATGCTCAGTTATGCGCAACTTGTCAGGAGATAACACAGCGTTTTTAGATACCTTCATCATGGCCACAGTTTTTTCTCGTTGGAGGTCATGACATCATTAAGCTCGGTTACATCATAAACCTCAACGAATGCCGGAAAACAAGGCCCATCTTTGCCCCTCATCATGATGGCCGTGCGCGTTTTCACCTACCTTGGCTACTTGTAGTAACCATTAGGTCTGTGCTAGCAGGTGCCGCTGGTTATGAGGCATGAATTAGGCGTGATAACCCGATGCGAAGTTCAGTGGCAGCTCTTAATCATCATAACCCAATGTGTTGTCTATCCGCTACGCCCGCGCTTGAAAATTATAGAATTGCCATTGGCGGAATATGTCTTCATTTATTTAATGCTCTGGTATAGCCATAATGGGTAATCATTCCTTTTCGCTTTCCCCCAACCAGTTTCAGTCTACAATGCATCTGAACTGGAAAATGTCTGTCTGATTTAATCTCGAGTATGCCTTTGGTAGAAGTGTTCAGATGTCCTGCCGTTATAAAGGCTAACTTACCGCTTGCTCAATTAGTCCCAATGATGGTAAGTAAGGAGCCATACGTGAACGCATGTAGCGTTGCCAATATCCGGTTGCATTACCGGACGCAGCGGAGTTAAAGCTAAAGGAGGATGCTTGCGCTTTTAAACCGGCACGCTAAGTATCTTCAGCATCCGGTTCTTGCTAAAGAGGCTTCTACATTTCGGACGCACATAACAAGTTAAAGCCTATTGCTATTTCAGGCTACCATGAAGTTCCTTTCCACGTCCGTCATCTGGATTGGAACCTCATCTAACTCATAGTGCAAACTGACATATTAAAGGCGCAGTACTTTCAAAACTGGATTCGTTTTTTGCTCGCGTAAATTTGTCAACAAATTCTTTCCACAATCATGAGTCAGACTAACACAAGTCATTCTCAGCTACAACTATTTGTGGACCGAAACAGATGCGGGCGAAATTAACATCCATCGAATGTATGACATAGAAAGCAATGTCACGCTCACCAGGCCTGTTTGCAACTTAAATTTACGGGCTTGCAAGCTAACCAGATAGACGGATCATCAGGCTTTTCTGACCCATAGGTCTGCTCCAGCTGCTTCTTCTTTAGGGGTGCTATGCATACCGCACATAGCAAAATACCTGTCGGTAATAAAATTCGCTAACTCTACAAAACCAGAGCAACTGTTACGTTTTCATCAAAGCTCGATGAAAAACTGAATCTTTTTTCGAAGGCCTTGGAAGATGCAAACACAAGGTTGTATTGGTTCGGCGGTGTAGAAGCAAGTGCAAAGTCAGCCGCAAGCGCTGACACCGACGTCGCGGGCTGCTATGAGGGTTCCACAACCAGTGGCCAGTTAACCAGGACGAAGCTAGCGCGGACGATTTCACCTCATGAGGCAGCTGTAGTAAAGTTGGTTGAGGGAAATTTTTCTGCAAATACGAATCTACCAATCTTCAGTTCCACTCCATTACAAGTATCCAACCTGAAAGGACCAAGAGCTCTCCAGTAAGCACAGATGATATCTCCCCGATTGGTGATGATACTTTATGTAGATTTCTTATTGATTCAACCTAAGATCATGGAGCAATTTTCCGTGTGCGTCTGGTGATCAGCCTGAGACCAGCCTAAAAGTGGGTTGTGAGATCAACAAGGCGACTCTGTTCTGAGTGCGCCTCGGTGTCTATGATGACTTTTTTGGCGCAATACAAAACTGGGTGAGCTGCGGATGCCTTGTTCACCCGGTAGTAATCGTGAGCAAGTGAAGCTCCATGTGCTAGTTTGTCCTCTGACCTGCTCATTTAAACAGTAGAGTCGTTAGTCTCCTCGCACAACGTGTACCTACAGATCTAACTTCAATGTCATCAACTTTTGACTGCACCTGTTAAACGGCAAAAGGCCATCTATTGTATGCAGGCAAAACCGCCACCATCGTATTCCACAAAAGTGCACGACCACATTTGCGGATGTTGCGGTAACTGGAGGCATATCATCCACCCCGGTTATAAAAACGTACGCAACTACTCGTCTAAAGAGGGAAGTCAGCGTTTGACGTGGTAGTTGTAAACATTTTGGGTAGCCGCCACCTGAAATTCGTCTGCAACATACTGCCGAAAATCCTATGATGGTTTTCTGTATTGATAGTCACGCCCGAAGTAAACTTTCTGGACGTTTAGCCGATGTTTGGGATTTTGCGCTACTGAATAAACACCGTCCAAAGCCATGATTTTTAAGCCATCCTCGGCCGGAGCTTTGATTTTGGAGAAATTCTGGGCGCGCCTGTGCGAGTCCGCCAGTAAGATAATGCACAATTACAAATTCGTAGATAACTGGAAAATCGTTTCCTATAAGCGCACAGACATCGGCCAAACAAACGACGAGGGGCCTTGCTGGATTCAACGTCTAAAACTCAAGGAAGTTGTGTATTTAAGATGAACTGCGGTGGCGCAGAGGCATAACAAATGCCGCAAACTGTTGATAGCATTAAGTCACCAAGAGCTGACGGAATGCATTGCCTTCACGCTCAAGGGTACATTGTTCGACGTTGCGACACCCCCAGCGTGCCTCAGTAACCAGCGATTTTAAGCTTGATTTTTATCACGCCGTGGGACACATAATAGACATGTTGCCCCATAGGCGCCGTAAGCGCATAGGTTCTAGATACCACAGACCCATTGACCCAAAAACAACGGCAAGTAAGACTCAGAAGGAAGGATGATAAAAAAAGTCACCGCAGATAGCGTCAACCGCTGAATCTCTTCGGGATATGCCACGGGTACCGAAGAGATGACGTGATCGTCATCAAAAATTTAAAATAAAAGGGATGCCCCCGGCATCTGTTTTTGTTCCATATAGCACAGGTCACACATACAAGGAGGAGCAAATAAAACCTCAGGATACAATGGTAAGATGGACTCCCCCATGTATTGACTTTTGAAGCGTACAGCGATGTACCGGATCAGATTTCTATTGCGTATAGTTTAAACTGGCAACTTCAAAAGAATCGAACCTCTGGTCGATCAGGATTTTGCATAATATCTGGAGAGATAACGAGAAAATTAGCTCGAAGCATTTAACCCGATTACTGTTGTGATATACGGGACGGACCTGCTTTCCTGCACGCAAGAATTAAGAATATAATAGTCTGGCACTTGGGCTGGACTGGTCATGCTTCGCCTTTGCGGACGATATGAAGCCTAGGTGGAATCCGCCTTAGAGCTTTCTGTGATAAAACCAGGTGTTCCCGAGACTAATGATGGTTAGGGACGCTGAAAGCGTCCAGTTGCTGTATCCATAGCAAAAATGTTGTTATTCCCTAAACGTTCTTTGGGGAAGCATCTGGGGTCCGTATCGCTGGCCGGATAGAAGACCAAAGGCTTAATCATTTTCTTTCTCAGTGATTTGGGCGTTGGCAATCGAAGTAAAGCAAGAGAAAAAAAGCATGCCAGAGGCCCTGCCATCTTCTCAAGCTCATGCAACAAAATCCGTAGGCCTCTTCTTAGGGCTCAGAGCCTGTGCGCGCCAATACACAGAGTAAAGCATGAAGACCCTTTCTATCGCGCCAAAGAGCGTCAGGTACTATCTGAAAGGGGTGAAAAGTGTGGTGACTGTGAAGATGATGGGGATGGTGGGACGAGTTATGTTGAAATCTTGGGGCGTTTGATTATGTTACCTTCAAATTGGTACAGTCTGTGACCTAACTGAAACCTCCAGTGTCCTCCAAGTGTTACCTCGCACTGATCCGCCTGAAATATTCGGGCTCATGTAACAGTCGGCTCTGAGCGGATATCGGTGAGACCTCGTCGAGACACATGCAGGTACCAGCATGGGTGGGCACTTCCATGGTAATTGTCACAACTTGGCACCGGCTTACGCCTGGCACGGTAGGTGCCTGCTACCACCTAGCTTTGATTTCTAGCCGGATAAAACTTGTGACTATCTGTTTCCAGTTGCCGCCGGGGGCCGATTATTACTTTGCCAATGCTTGTACCGTTGTCTATGCAGGTATGAAGGTAGCTCATCGCCGGTGATAGCATTGATACCTGAAGTATCACGGGAGATGTAAGAAATAGAGAAAAAATGGGAAAACTGAAAAGAAAAGGGCTGAAAAAATGAGAGGCAGAGAAACAAAAATATAAGGCGAAAAAATCCAAATTTTCGTATCTTCTAATTTCTTTCTCTCGCCGCCAGATTAAGGAGCGACTACCCTTGAGCAATCGGGACGATTTTTGCCCGCACGCCTATTCGTCCTGACACCTCATTCTGGTCAACCCCAATTTAGCAGGTGCAGAGCAACTGACAGATTGAAGCCACGGTACGAAAGCTTCCGGGAAAGAGCAGATCAAAGAATCCCAACTTCCCAGAAACTCAAAGAAGGCGGTTCCATTAATGCTGCTCCACCTTGCGATTCTGTGGCTCCAATTGGCTTGAAAATTTCAAGTTGTTCAAAACCCAGCATCACCGAAGTCCGGGGCGATAAAAAGGAGTCAGTACCCCATGGCCGTGAGTGGCATTCAAAACGGGCACTGCTGGAATCTTTGGTGGTGAACCTTACCATCACAAGAATTAAGTGGATGAGGACAAAGAGCGGCCGGCCACTTTGATTTTCTAACTTAAAACGAAGGCTTGCTCCTGGATCCAATCAAACTACAGGCTGAC